>JAODKM010000016.1:16714959-16742088 GCA_026780845.1 Petrocephalus sullivani | reverse complement strand
CAGTTCTGAAGGCGAAAGGGGGTCAAACACCGTATTAGTATGGTGTTCCTAATAATCCTTTAGGTGAGTGTATATGATATAGATACACTATGTGGACAAAAGTATTGGGACACCTGGCCATTACACCTACAGGAACTTTTATGACGTCTCATTCTAAACCCATAGGCATCAATATGGGGCTGCTCCCCGCTTTGCAGCTATAACAGCTGCCACTCTTCTGGGAAGGCTTTCCACAAGATTTTGGAGTCTGTCTGTGGGAATTTTTGCCCATTCATCCAGAAGAATCTACAAGCATTTGTGAGGTCAGACACCGATGTTGGACGAGAAGGCCTGGCCCGCAATCTCTGCTCTAATTCATCCCAAAGGTGTTCGATGGGATTATGGTCAGGGCTCTGTGCAGGCCAGTCAAGTTCTTCCACACCAAATTCACTCAACCATGTCTTTATGGACCTTAAGTTGTGCACTGGGGCACAGTCATGTTGGAACAGAAAAGACCCTTCCCTAAACTCCCACAATGGTGGAAGCATAGAATTGTCCCAAATGTCTTGAATGTATAGTTGAGTGAGTTTTGTGTGGAAGACCTTGACTAGCCCTCACATGAGAAAAACAAACCTCTGGCTTTACCGTGCCCCTAATATGGCACCTCTATTAAGGCTTAGGTTTGACTTCATCATTGGTTTCGTACCTTAAATATTTGTGTATAATTTATCCTGTCTGTTGGGGCAGTTCCCAGTTTGTATCAATTTGTCATCGTCCTCCGTGCTGGTGTATCCGGCCCTTTAAGAGGGGCTGTCACACTCCAGAAAGGGGGAAGTCACAAACAAAGCCAGGCCCCCGTGATACATGAAAGCGCGTGAATAGCATGCGCTGTAACTAACAGCGTGTGTCAGTCTGCTTGTGGTCACACCATAATGAAGCCGGCCGCCTCCGTCACCCGCTAGGACATCTTCAGCACTTCAGAATCAGCCAGCCATGCGGCTTTTGTCCCAGTATATGACAACAGTGACTGGGCCGGGATTTAAAACTATTTGCAAACATAATAATGGGGGGGGGGGGGTCATGGACCCTGACTGACACAGCCTTGAGATGATAAAGTGTTACTATTATTTGACTGTGACACAATTCCTCCAAGGGCAATTTCTAAAAATTATTTAAACAATGTAACAAAAGAAATGTCATCGTTCCCTAATTATGTTTATGCTAATTGTTAATTAGCCTCTTAATGGAGCCCGTCTTAATTAACAATGACAATAAAAATGCGTGCTAGGCTGAGCAGGACCGTAAATGCAGTCAGTAATTGCCAACTTCTTTGATTAACATGGAGTTACTGGCCTTTTATTGCATTGGGTTAATTCTATGATGGATCGAACACTCCTCTCTTTAAACACATATAAATATATTGCTGATATCATTCGGCTGATGATTATTTTCTTCCTGTAATTAAATTATATGGTTTTATTAATAGTGAAATTCATTTCTTGTATCCCAAGAAAATTCAGCAGTGGCATAAGGCCATGTATTGTGTTTTCAGCGAATACCATACGCAAGATTCATCCATCTTTTTATCATTTGTTCTGGTCATCTGGACCCTAGGGCACACGGCTGGGGAACATCCTGGATGGGGTACCAGTCCATCACAGGGCACATTAGGCACACACCTTGTGCAGTTTGGAGACACCAGTTACTCTCACTATATGTCACTCGACTGCAAGAGAAAACCTACCGAGGGAGAACATGCAAACTCCACACGCAAAGACAAAGCGAGCACTGGAACCCCGAAAACCAGGAGAAACGAGACAGCAGTGCTGCCCACTGGGCCACCACAAGACCCAAGCAGCTTTTGATATTTAACACATGCTTTTAATATAAAAGACAGCCTTATGCCCTCATACCTACAGAATTGTTGGTTAAATTCCCAAAAGTATCTCTAACGTTCACGACACTGTCAACAGGCTGGTTCTATAGTACTGCAGAAGGTACATGGGGACACTATTCTGGAGTGTGTGACGTGTGTGTGGGGGTCTGATCTGTGAGTGAATGACAGTCCCATTGCACTGAGTGTCAGCTACTGGGGGCAGGGCTTTCATTATTCTCAGCCAAGCTAATGTTCCTTTTCTCCATTAATACTAGAATTTATTCGCCAAGAAACACACCAAGAATAACCGGGTCTAGTGCCAGCATTTAGAGTCAATCGTTAATCTTGTTTTACTCAAATATGAATCAAAATCTTGCTTTCTACAATGAAAAGAGACGAAGCATAGATGAAGTATTTTCAGACTGAATTACCATATGAATGCAGTGTCGGTGTTTCACAGACCTTCTTTCGTTCTCGCGAATGTAACGGGCGGGACTGGCTAAATGCCAGGTCGCATGGTGAGCAGAGGGAGAGGAGACGTCATACCGCCTGATGGGAGCGTGCACATGCGCGCCTCACCAGAGTGTTTGGCACCAGCTGTGATCGGCCTCAGAGCACAACATCTGGCTTTAATTACCCCGGTGTCACTGTGTCCTTCTGTCCGGCTTCACTTCATTGGGCTCGACAGGAACAGGATGACATTTAGGCACACAAGGGGGCAGGGGCCATGCCACGGGCTTCGCCTACAGCAGGGCGTCCCCGAAACAGGCGTGGGGCCACCCCCAGCCACTGGCGTGTGCACATCACGCTGGCAGTCTCAGGAAAGTCTGGGTCGCTGCAGCAAAATTAAGCTGGCTTACTGATCCAGAGGATGCAGCTGCTGGCAAGCAGTGCCCAGTGTGACATAGTGAGGCCGCAAAGGAATAGCATTTATGCTGTTACAGAATTATTAAGATTCCAGACCCCCTATGACACGAATGGGTGAAGCTATTATTATTATTATTGACCATTCAGATTTCCTACCATTCTCCTCAGCGCAGGTTTTGAGATCACTCATGCTAATAAATTAACTTAAATATTTGAAAGCTCTTTTCTTCTTTGCATGACTATTTATGCAACCCCAAAGTACCTCAGGTGCAGAGCATTAATTACAAGTCCCATAATTAGTTAAATGGTCTTTTCTCTGTAATAATAGTTGCTCATAGTTGATTTCTCACTGGAAAAGATCCCTCGCAATGTAGAGAATTTTTTTTTTTAAAGATACAATGGATTGTCAACTGCTGTATTAAATCTGGCAAAAAAAGTAACAAAGAAAGGATCAGGAGAGAGATACAGGATAAATACTTGGAGAGTGAAGATCACTTTAATGGAGGTCAAGTCCATCATTAGGAGACTGGAGGTTCTCTGCTCAGATCAGTTTGTTCCTCCTGCCAGCTCGACAAGCAGGAAATTGGTTAGGAGGGAGATACAGAAGCCAATGGCTGAGATAGGCCAAGGTGTCTGTGAGTCGACAGTGTCTACAATTTGGCCTGCGAGCCATGGGGGACAGAAGGAACCCATTACCGAAAAGTAGCTGAACAGCGGCACACGGTGATACTGAAAATGTGGCAAAAGCTCACTGGAAGCTCTCTGTCAGGAATGGGGAAACTTCCTGGGAAGGAGAGCAACCTCAGTGGAGAAGCTTTGCTAAGTACCTGAAAGTCTGACTCAATATATCCTTTTAGCAACACAAGTGCAAATCTACCCTGCAGTGGCTCTTGGAGGAAAAACACTAATTGCCTGCAATTTCCCAGACTCAATCCAGTAATGCATTTGAAAAACAGCTGCCCACAACAGTCCCTAATCGGACAGGGTTTGTTCTTACACTGACTCTTATTAGATATTAAGGTCATTGATACAAGAAGAACATGGTGATTCACAGTTCGCTTGCTCCCAATAACTCGGAACTTAAAAATTCAAGTCCTACTCGAAAAATATTATAAAACAGCTGGACAGAATGGATTCGTAATGCAAATTTACACAAGCGGACGCTAATTCCACCAGCTTTTTGTGCTAACATAACACAGTGATTCACATAGACGTGCCAGAGGAAATTAGCACATAGTAAATTATGATGTACGTCATGTTAACAATAAATAAGCATCTCTTCGGGGTTTATGCCACTGTTGCTCACCTAAACCAGCCACACCTTTACCGAGCTGACCCTCCCGCAGTGGAAAACTGAATTGGGCTGGAATCGAGCTGGAACTAGTCTCTGTTCACAGTACAGGTCAGGTATGGCCTGGTTCCTGTATGCCAGTGGATAAGCGCCAATACATATACATAGTATTACGTTTGCAAAGGAATCCAAAGGTTGGCCCACAGAGGAATACCTTCAGGCCAGTTGTGCTGAATCATTTGCAAACTTTGCACAGCACAATGGCTTCCGGCAGCTTTCACGTAAGATCGTAATTTAGTCGAGGAGAGGAACACCTGCTAAGCTAACAAATTATAAATCGCTCTTATTTTTTATTCTCCGTAGATCTTAATTGCAAAATATGTAAGAGAAACCCGAATAACAATTTCACACTGGCTGTCGCCGTTAGGAATCAATATCTATTACAGCGTTATGTTAGCCTATTTATTACTGTGCCAGAATGACGGGGCGGTATCGTGGAGGAACAGGGCCCACAGCACTGTCTCCACACAGCGTGATGCATGGCTTGTTCCCCGGCTCCGATAACATCACGGCCGCCATCATGCGCTTTCCTCCCTCCGCACTCTCCTGTCGCGACGCTGATGTAACTGTATGTAGGCTTCCTCTTATCTGGCAAGTGACCCGACGGCACAGAGCAACTTTGTCAGGTAGGAGCCCCCGTGACGTTATATTAGCGTAATGATCTGTGCTCCGTGTGATATTGCATGCTTAATATTATGCATAGAATCAGTAAACTCTAATCCTGCACTTGGGTTCTTGATTATATTTAGTGCCCAGTAGACATAAGCAATGGGTACGTGTGGGCTCTTTAACAGAAGAGAAACGTCTCCTTCTGAAAGTATTTTAAATGTGCCTGAATCGAAGACCCTTGGCGTTCGCCACCAGATATGAGCCTTATTCTGTATTCTGGGAGCTGGAAAGTTGAGCGGGTGCAAGGCCACCTAGGCAATATTTGTCTTAATTTTCATGTCGGCCTGCAGGAGGGAACCCAGTTCCTTGTTCAGTTGCTCAGGATTTTGATTTGTCTGGAAGTTGCAACCATATAATATAGATTTATGGTTGCTCCCGTTTGATGGCAAATTGCACTCTAAGCCACAGAAACACAGAAACTGAGGACCTCTGTTGGATACAATGTCCGCTGGATGTCAAACAAACAAAAAAACAAAAATGTGTCAGGCTAAGGGAAGTGAGAGGGACCATACTGGCTTTGGAGGACTGGTTAACCAGTGCTCTCCAGGCAAGAGGGAGGTCCATTTTAAAGCCACCCGCAGCTGTGAAACTAGGTGGTATATGGTATGGAGAGTGATTAGCAGAATCCCTCTGGTCGACATTGAAGCATCGTATACCTGGATCATAAGTCACGCATGAGTTAAACAGGGACAAATGAGAAGGTATCTGCCCGCCACTGTGGCTACGAGTGATAGGGTGTGGCCATTCCCAAGGTCTCCAGTGAAAGGAGAAGTTTGTACCAATTCCAGCAGGGTGGCCTTCCCTTGGGTTTCTGGGTTGGAGGAGGTTCTTGTGAGTTGGTGGCCTCTATATCTCAGATTATAGGCTACTCCAGTCCTTGAAATGCTTAGTGGCTCTGGCTCTGGCATGGACTCCCTTAGATGCTTTTTGTTGATATCAGATAAGGCAGTGTTTCCCAATCCAGTCCCTGGGGACCTACAGACAGTCCATGTTTTTCTCCTTCCCATCTCAGGCAACAAAAAATGCGGACTGTCTGCGGAGCTCGGTTGGAGCAAAAAATGTGGACTTTTTTTGCGGATCAGGAAACACTGAGATTAGGCATTAAAGTGACCAGGAATCTGGCATGGAGACCTAGTGTAAAGCAAACCCTGGCCGGCATGACAAAGATTTAAACACTTAGTGCTTTAGAGATGCTGAAGTTTCTTGCAGTCTGTGATCACAAGGAATATGTGCATGGCACCACTCCACTCCTCAGGGATCAGCCTACTCGGGCTAGACCGAACACCGCGGCAGAATACTTCCTAAACTCCTAATAGAGGGCACGGAGAGCCCTCCTCCTCTAGGTCTGCACTTCCCAAGGTGATGTCATGCTTCACACCAAGCCTCTTTTTTCCTCTTTTAATAAAATCTGCCTTTGGCTTTGGCTCATTCCACATGACGATCATCTCAACCTGCCAGACTGGAGGAGGCATAGGCAATGCAGCCAGCCACCCACCCAAAAATATATGTATATGTATATTGCACAGCAGCAGGCCTAATGGGACTTAGAGACCCGATGCTCTGCTGCTGAGGAAGAGATTAATTGAATTTTGCAGTCAGTGAGAAAAAAGTTGCACCCCACAGTCTAGTCAGGTTGCTATGGTCCCCAAACTGATCAGCACCACTTCTTCAATGACTTCCAGGAAGTTAAGTGACGTGTCTCTATTCAATGGCTACCCAGTGTCTAAGGCTGATGAGCTGGTAGGGGTTGGACCTGTTTATCTCTGCCCTGGACCTCACCAAGGGTTCCTGGTAGGTGCTATTAACACTGAGGCCCCTAAGCAAGCTGTGTTCAGTACTCATAGTAGTTACTGGCAGTATAAGACTCTCCCCTTTGGGCTGCATAAGGCCCCAACCACCAGATGAGGTCCTGAGGGCCTTGTGGCCTACGATGCAGCCGGTGAAGATGATATTTTGGTGCATCTTGAAAGCTTATATAGGTTGCAGGGGGCGCAAAAGATTCATGGGCTGCTGGGCTAGCCAGAATCTCAGAAAGGTGCCGGCTTGGGTTTGAGGAAGCATGCTACTTGAGACTGATTCTTTCCTTCTTTATGCCCCTGGCTCTGCCCCTTTTGGAAAAAGGATTAACCTGAAAAAGCAAACTGGATGACAGAAGAGGAAGCTGGATTTCAGGCCCTGAAAATGACCCTTACCTGTCCCATAATCCCTTGCATTTGATTGGCAGTTCATAAACCAGACAGATGCTTCCAACACAGGCTTTGGCACAGCGGTGGCTCATGAGTTCGATGGTAAGGAGACTACTACCTACTTATTTCCTTGTCGCCTATATATTTTTCCTCAGCTGGCTAACAAGGCCACAGTCCACAGTCCATGGCCCTAATTTCCCTGTTCCAGGAGGAGCTGGGATTAAGTGAGGACATCCTCTCAGAATGTCCTTCACCAAACTGTGCTGTCTTCTTGTGTTCCTCTCCTAATCTGTCTGTCTGGGGCTTGGGCTCATCCACCACTGTTACCTGTGTACCTATTGTACTCACACTCCACCATAAGGCATCCACTCTCCCACTGATGAGTACATTAGTAGCAGCACAGGCACATCCAGCCAAACTTTGGAGTAGAGACAGACTTGTGGACCTCTCCATGCATCAACCCATGATCAGTCGCCTCTACCTGATACGTCTACATAAAGTTGCCTAGTCTTATGGAGAAAGCAATCAGGACCCGAGACTACGCCTCTCATGCCAGTTGAATAATTCTCTATTCAAAGAGTCAAATCAATCCTGATATTAAGGAGTTTGTGGTGGTGTCTTCTCCTAAGGTCTTGAAGTCCATCACATAGGTTTGGACCTTGGAAGCTGAATCCAATACGTTTTTCTGTTCTCAAGTAGCCATGTTACTGCTTTGGAGAGCATCTGCAGCTACTGATACCAGATGCCAAGAGTCCAAAGACAAAGCCTAGAGGCCAAGTGAAGAACCCTGCAGGAAGATAAACCAGGAAGACAAACTGGCTTAAGAACCGCAGCTAACTAGCAGCAATAATCAGCAGCGAGCTTCTCTTCCCTGGTTTGCTTCTAAAGTCTGAAGTTCTTTCAGCGGGGAATTCCTCTGGAGGATATCTGTGACCGTAATGCATTGGTTTCCCCCACTGGGCTGGAGAAGAGGTGACAGTGCAGCTGTTACCAACTGGCAACGGAACCTCTCATTGTGAGCGCCTTATTTTTACAGTGTTCTCTGATTTCACCCATCGCACCTCTCCCAACTCTTGACCCTCCTGCATGCGCGCCTCTGTATCCCTGCGCCGCTGTGGTACACTAGGGTACCTTCATTACACTTCCTGTCAGAGAGGGGGCGCTCTTTCTCACTTTTTCAGCGCTATATTTTCTCTATTAACTTGGCAGACCTTTAAATGAAAGAATTAATTCAATTCTACAGTAAAGCCGTAAACAGTTGCCGATGCTCTCTCCTCTCTGTTTACCTTTTGCCAACAGCTATAAAAATCAGGCTTTACAGGGCTATACACCATGGTCAAATAAAAAAGGGGGGATTTATGACAAACAAGAATAACTTGTTTTGGAAACCTGCTTAAAGTGTCTCCAATAAAAAGAAACCAATCAGGCCCGCTTGACTCTCTTCCCCCTCCGTGTTATATGATAGCGCGAGAAAAATGTGCTGCATTAGTTCCATAATTCTCAAGTGAGCAGCACAGAGAGATAAGTGGAGTGGTCGCGCCCTCCATTATAACACGGCAAGTTGTACCTTTTTACCATTAGTTCAGGAATAACACAACAATGACATCACTGCTTTCCTGACGGACGCTATATTGAAAGATTGTTTCGCTGGATATTTTATTGGCATGCTATGGTTTCGTGGTTCTTGAATCCCGATCCACTGGATCACACATCTTTAGAGAAATCCTTAGTGGGCAATGACTTTGCAGAGTCGGGTGCTTGACGTTACCGGAAGGAATCGATATCCCTTTTGACCACTGCTTTTTTTTGCTAGCATTGGCATGCCTGATGTTATATTCACTGTACAGCGCAGCTTTCAGGGTTATCAATTTACACGGCTGGAAATTTTACCGAACCAATTCAGGCTGGGTACATTGCTGTTGGGTACAACACCTGGATCCCTTAGGTGACCCAACATCACAAATCCCCATGAGCAGCACCTGGCCTGCTTCTGCTGCACTGCATTTTGTCTGTTTGCCTGGTCATTCACGCAAGTGACTGACAGGCGTGTAACATCCCGACGGCATGGGGCACGGAGATTGTGGGTGTCACCGGTGACTAGAACAAGTGGAAGGATGGTCACTGTTCGAGGACTGTTCATCCATGGTGCTGTCTGACTGGGACCTCCAGAGGGTCATTCGCTCACATCCGATTATTACAGGCCGATGTTCGATTTAGAACATTCTTCTTGTTTCTGCTAATTACGCTGATAGGACTCTGGGTTCCAATGCATTTAAACTACTGAAATTGTGACACGTTGCACAATTTACACAGCCCCACCCCACAAGTGCTGGTGCAGATACCAGACTCTGGGAATAAATTCAGCCAGTCTGTAATCAGGGAGGAGGGACGCGGTCCCCAGCAGCACATGCATCTTCTCGCCCCCCCACTCGGCAACGTGGCCCCCTTTGGCCGCCTCACCGGGGAATGTTTATCGGACCACGGTGCATATTGATTGAGGAGCTGTAACGCAGGGGTGAGGCGCTGGCTAAACGTGTTGACAGATTGCCACCAGAGGTCTGTGCCTGGCTGAGAGGAGACAGGTGTCTGGCAATGCGGACAGCTGGTAGTCTGTGCACAGGGCCCTGCACGTATTTATTAGATGAACAGACTGCCTGGGCTTACAGAGGTAGAGGGAACGCCCGGCCCCATGGTAGAAGCAGCCCCCTCAAAACCTCACTACATATCAAGCAGCCCTAGACACACCAGAGCCAAGGTCTCAAGCCTGGGCATCCATTTTTTGTGTCATTTCCCTGTGATATTTCTGTGCCAGAGCATTCTGTAGACCTTAACTTTTACATGACCTGCAAAATTGGGTGATCTCTGGACTGGCCAAAAGGGCTGGCTAGCTGGTTGGGTCCCTCCTGCCAACACACGCTTGTACAGGCGGAAGATAAGCTGTAATGCGTGGATGGATAATAGCAGTGCGAGCTCAAGCAAGTATGACTGGGAGCTAACCTTAAAGCCCCACTGTGCGCAAATAACCACTTATAAACAGTGATCAGACTGGAGGGACGCCATTCATATGCTACATATGTCCAATTTTTTGCGCATTACACATTTTGTAATTGATAGTAATTCAGTTCCATATTCCATATTAATATCTTTGTATGCATAATAAAAAATGATGTGCATTTTTAAATTAATCAATTTATTAATCAAATTGTTATTTTTTAAAGTTTATTTCTTAAAAACATTTAAAGATTTAGGGTACTAAAGGATGGATGGATGGATGGATAGACGGGTAGATACTTTAGTTCTAGTTACATTAAACAAAAATAAAGGGTACAGTTTTAAGAATGATTCACTGTGTGTATTTCTCCTTACAGTCTGCCATCCTCTCGTTTTTTCTCTTCCCCCTTTCTCTCTCCCTCTCTCTCTGGCTCTGCCTCCCTCTCTCTCTCTCTCTCTCTCTCTCGCTCTGTATCTGACGGCAATTGTATATTTGTTCCTTCACGGCTCCTCGTCCTCAGATTAGATTTCTCCTTTCTCATTACCGGCCTTAATAGACCCTTCAGACCTCATTCCAGCTTCAGATATTATCTGACCCGTATAATTAATTAATTATAGCCCAAATATTATAGATTATTAAAAATAGCATAACTAATAGTGTAATATCTCAAGCTGTCGAGTTTAATAGTCAACATTGTCTTGGTTGGTCTTATCAGCCAGAGACACCCGGCCAGAATATTGATTTCTGGTCATTTTAACCGTCATCTGCCATCGTGATGGGGGAATTGTCAGATTTTAACCAGTCGGGGCTCATTTGAAATCGTTAAATTGTTGGCGCCGCTCTGAGCCACAAATGATATTTTCGTTCCCTTAAAATGCGCTATATTTTGCTTAGAGAGGAAATTGTCGAGAAAACGGACCTGAGTTTGGGATTTGCGATCTCTCCTGTTTTCAGGCTAGAACAATGGGATTTCTCTATAATAATAGTCTTCGCAGAGGAGTGTCTTTGCCAAGCTATGTAGTTTTTGTTGCGCTCTAGTATTATTATAATTATTATCCTCATCATTATCAATATTTGAATTCGCATTATTATAAGTTGCAAGACTGCAGAACGAACAACAATAGTATTGTACTAGAGGTGGCGACTAATTTACTGTATAAGTAGCTGGGTACATTTTTAGAAATAAAAGTAGAATGCGGTAAAACGTGTAAATAATCTGATAGTCGGACAAGCTACATGTTTAATATAAACCCACTTTCGGACACGTTTTCTGCAAGAGATGCTCTGGTTTCTAATTGTGATTTATTTGTATGATCACATTAATTTAATAACTAAGTGGCGTCGAGGAGCGCATTAACCTTAATTAAGATCATTAGTGTCAGAACTTGGTTCTCAGGTGCTGGTTGGTACCTGGAGATTTTCCGATCGCCCGTCTTTAAGCAGCGGCGGCTCGGCGCGCAGTGGGAGCGGAGGCGGGGGCTTGTTTCCTCGGATAAATCGCAGCGGAGAAACGATAACGAAAGCTGAAATGATAGGTTAGGCATTGATTAACTTTTTCGCCCCCTCGGATGCGCGTTTATCCCTTTTCGGGTGGGAAATGCCTTGATTTTTGGGCGACATCAGGCTAGATGGCGACAGAGCGGTGACAGCGCCTTGGAGTCTGTAGCTGAAACTTCTGCATTTGGCTAAATAACGTATAAGAGAAATAAAACTTATTAAAACTTTACAACTCTGTCATCCGCCATAGACACAAAAACCTCTCATTTGTGAATCTCTCGACTGCGCATCTGCTTTGGAAGCAAGAATAATTCCGAATTTACGATTCGTTAAAAAGGAGGGAATTTAATTATGCTTATGTGAATTACGTAATTGCATCAGATGTATACGTATGAATCACATTTATTGACTTTAGAAATTGTTATCAGAATATTATCATAGTAAAAACGAGCCTATGTTGTGTATATTATAAATTGCAGTTTCCGCTCCTTTGGATATGCATAACACGTGGTACGTGTTGCATACGGGCCTGAAAATAGAATATCATCCCAAAAATTAAGCACATTCCCTTCCTCCCCTTTAAAAATGTCGCTTGTTCAGCAATAATTACCGTTATTTGTCCTCCAGTGGTGCACAAGCATAGTAATTTGTGAATAATTTTTCCCGTCGCCTCTCGTGTTTAAAAGCGTAGGGCAGATATGCACGTATCTGTGTTACTAAAATATGTAGCTACATATCCCATAACGCTTACACTTTGTATTAATACGGTTAATGGTTTGCTAATTTACGCCAGTAGATTGCTCGGTTTTGTTATTATTATTCGTTAAAAAGTGAGCTGAAAAGTCTCATATTAGAAGCTGATTGTACATTTCATGCAGGTAATTTAACTGAAATATGATTAAGCAGTCTAATTTATAGTACGATTTTACTCTTGCAATTTAATTGAGCGGGCGGCCGTGTGAACGGTGGACCCTCCAATTTACTGAGGACGGAGTAGGATCCCACACTGGGCAGAAAGGGGTGTGGTCGACGTCATTTACATGCAAATTACTACACATTACCGCAATACCTATATCTGTATATTATATTCTGAGTTTATACATAACAATGCATGTGATCCACGCGTTCCGCTGATGGGACGGACATGGAATTCATTTCGTGTGTTAGAAGTCGAACCACAGCGCTGAGACATCTTAAGAATATCATAGTGGGAAAAATACGGTAGAAATGCATCCGTGTTGGTTAAATTTATAAGAGAAATAGTCTACAAGTTTGACATAGTTGTGGATGATTGTAATCACACTGTTATTACGGAAAATTGGCTTACTTATTCAATCGCTTATTAATAGAAATATTGATATTGAGATATTACTTTAAAGTTAAAGTGACTTTCAAAAAAAAGATATTACTTGTCAGAACTGATAAAGAACTCGAAATAATCAATGACGGCACTCGAGGAGACGAAGTCAGAATAAATTAACACGCGGCCCGTCAGCTGTGGGGCGCTGAAACATCATCGCCGGCTCGTCGTCGTAATTATTATTATTATTTACTATAATTATTACACTGCATTATGCAATTTGTCTGGCGTGCTTTGTGACGTATTTTACACACATATGTTAAGGGACAGACTTTAAATGGCAAAAAAAAAATTAAAGAACTATTTAAATAAAATGTTTAATTTTATCTTTAGTTACATGCCATATCAGTTTTCAGTTGTCACTTATATTTGAACATTTTGAATTTTATCTTAAATGCACAATCTGTATTTTCAGAGGATATGCTTTAATCGTGTATCATAAGCACGTGTTTTCGTTATTTTGACATGATATGATTTTGGGAAGTGTTCTATAAATGTTATCAACGAGGGAGACGCGAAAGCGTGGACTCATCTGCTTACACAAGGCAATCACACAAATATTGCCAAAATATTTAAGCACGGCGTTATATTTAAACACGGCAAAAATGAATATAGAAATGGCGAAGAAAGGCCATTAAAGGCATTGTAAGTAAGGACACTGATGGAGCCTGATTCCGATCTAATAGCTATTACATTAGAGATTGGAGACTGCGGCCGCTGCTGCAGAATCCCCAGCGCCGGCCACCGTCTCCTCTCCCTGGGGGTTAGCGCTCTGACGGGCTAATCATGTCCACCCCCACCAAAATTACAGCTGATTGTTTTACCGATTATTTTCTCCAACTTTTAATTCCTTCTTTCCAAAGGATCATTGCCCGCGGTAATTGCGAAAGCCCCGTCCTTGTAGTCCTCACTGGCCCGACATGAAAGGAAGAAATAATCTCATTTTGTTTTGGCGCCTTCATTAAACGAGTTTTGATTTGCGTCCCGTTACTATTACCGCTGTAACTGCGAAACAGGGGGAAGCTAAAATTCAACATGGAACGATGCAATTAAATAATTAGCAAGATTGATGGCGACAGGCCAACTCTTTTTTAAAAAAAAATTAAATTAAAAAAATCAATATTTAACTAAAAAAAACGTATAACGGGCAGCCCCGTTAAAAAGAAAGGTGATATTTTTGCAACACCCGAAAATATTGATATCTAGGAGGCTAACTGATTAATAAACGGTGGAATAAGTGTTTGTATTGGGCTTTGTGAAGTAGTCTGAATGGACAGTAAAATTCTGAGATGTGAATATATGTTTATAATAGTAATAATTATATATAGTTGGCAAAATAGAAAAAAAACACTTTCCCATTTACGTTAGTTTAGTGGCCTGTAAACTGCAATAAAATCAAAAGATGGCAAACGTGGAGTTTGATGTAGAGCACTTACATATTTTTAAAAAGCAAATGCGGGGTTCAGTCGCCGCGTTATGATCGTGTAATTATTTAAAGAGACTACCGTTATTATCACAATCGCACAGCCCTTTTGACCCCCGTCCAAAAACGAAAGAGGCAGGGAAAAAATAAGCCTATTTAGATGCTTTCCAGTCGAGTGGAGTAGCGCTGAAACAGAGCTGACAGCTAAGTATATCATAAAGTGCATCATCCCTCACGCCCCGCTCGGATGTGCTCCCTCTCCCGCTCACCGGCCGAGATTACAGGCTATTAGAAGCACGGGATTAATTTGTAGCCAATTACAATCCGCCGCTGAATATGAATGCATAAATAAGGCGCCGCCTGTGTGCGTGTGCGCGCGTGTGTGTGCGTGCGTGTGCGTGTGTGTGTGTGTGTGTGCGCGCCCGATCGGGGAGGGGGACACGCCGCAGGGACATAAATGGTGTAGGGTCCTGGGGGGACTGTTAAAACTCAAAAAAGGTGTGGAGCAGGGGAGATCAGCATCCAGCAGTGGACCTCCACCTCCTGGTTTTGCCGGGAAACTCTGCTGCTATACTTCAAGTGGATTCGCCAAAGATCCATAGCTCCGCACAAGTATTGTATCGCCTAGCTGATTTTCTGAATTTCTTTTTGATTTAACCCCCCCATGTTTGATTCTCATTTTTTTTAGACTGTAGAGACGATCGTTGTTTCTTTGAGTATTAATTCGATTCGCAACTGTCCGGAAGATTGCTCTACCATCTGGTAGGGAACCATGAATCGGGACAAGGTTCAGTTGGGTGACATCTCCATTGTTCCGCAAGCGCCCGGTGTGGCCGCCCAGACCGCAGTGGTGGTGGCCGCCTCTGAGAGCATGGACAGCCATGGAGAGAAGCGGCTGTCTGCCAGCGACCTGTCGGTCTTCTCCTGCCCTGCGAGCAGAGACAGGCTGACAGCGGACAGTCGAGAAAACTCGCCCAGACAGGAGCCAGTCGTGGCCGCTCCCTCAGCGCTCCATCGGACGACCTCCTTCTCAGTTCTGGACATTTTGGACCCAAATAAATTTACGAGTAAAAGGCAACAGCCCAACCGGACAGGCAGCACTTACTCAATCGGGACAGAGAACAGAGTTACCGAAGATTCAGCTATTGCGATAGATCCGAAATCGTACGCGGAAGACTATGAGAATTGTAAAAAGCCAACGGGATTGCTAAGTAAGTAAAGCTGAAACCATTAGCTCTGTTTGTGGAATTAATTTAATTAGCTTTCGTGTTCGATTGGCTTATGTTTTTTGTTTATTAGTTTGATTTTTAAATTTGCGATAAAATGTGAATAATTCTCGTTAATGTCATGCTGCATTTTAAAAACCTTGCACATCGATAGTAAACACAAGGAAGCCATCAGCTAAAAATGAGAAATAGGAAAAATAAGTGAAAATGTATAAAATATTGAACAACGAGTTCCGTTTTAATATGACCTTTCTTTACAAATTAAAAGCTGGAACGTATTACTTTATAAAAGGCATATAGCCTCTGGTTTAATAATAATGTAATACTGTTTCCTATGCTACGTAATTTTACAAAACTTACACGGCGAAGCAACAGGTTCGTAATTAAATTTGTCAAGTTATTACCGAGTAAGCACAGAATGCCTAAGCAAGTAACAAACTTCGTCCTGTGTTTTTATAATGCAATACCCAATTGTCTTTTGGGTTTTTTTTTTTTTATAACTATCGCTAACTAATAACTAACTACTCGCAAATGAAAATTCAAGACTAAAAGAAACAAAATCGAAAACATGTATGTTAAAAAAGCAGTTGTTACCTTAAAAAATTTATTTTGCATGCTATATGCTTCCCTCTAAATTTTCCTTTTTTGGTGCGCCTAACATCAGGCTAAACATAATCGGGCTGAGGGTATTTTAAAATGATTTGACGGAATGTGTTATCAAAACACTACTGAGGTTAATTATGCCCGTGAAATAAAACAGAAAACGTAAACATCAAACAGCACACGTTATACAACAAACACTTTACCGCAAAGTCTGTAAACGAATGCATCTTTCTTTTGATACGTTTCCAAATGCTAGGCAGTACAAAATATTATTTTATGTAAATGAGCCGGCATCGTGCCTATTTTATCCTAAAAGTATCATTTGAGAACCTTTGTTTGTTGCAGACGTGAGTAAATTTGGTTTGCTTCCCCTTCGGTTCGCCTTTATGCACAAAACAGACTAATTGTGACAAAGACGCTGCTTATCAAAAAAAAAAAAACAATTAAATTCTTTCGATTACATTTAAGGTAAAATGTGCTTAGCAGCGTTAAAGAGGCACGATAATGAGTTGAAATCGCCCTAAAGAGACGTGTAGGACGGCCTGGTCGATATCCTATTATCGAATTGTGCGTATCTCTTTCAGACACCTTGCAAACTCCCCTCCAACATCTAAATTATAGGGTCAAAATTCAGATAATTACTCGATTAAAACCTATTATACTTATTAAGGGAGGTTATTGATCGGAGGTTGTCTGCTTTCCAAAGAGACGTGAGATTGCTTTTCCCGTCTCGTTCAAAATCAAAACTAAGTCATTTTCAATACTGCTTTTCCCTTTAACAGAAAAGAAGACATTTGGAATACTTTTATGCTAAGTTGGGCTTCCAAAAATCGAAGCGGTAGATGGATATTGAATTTAAAAGCTACACAGGCTTCCCAGTGATAACAGAAATGCCGACCTCTGACTTTCTGTGAAGTTTTTCTTTGGTGCGTTAAATTTTAAAATCAAGTCATGGGTATGAGGAAAAAGGTATACAAGAACTACAACAGAAGGCATACAGTCGATTTAGTGGTCAATCGAGTCATTTATTGGGGTAGCTTTATTTACAACTTAAAATAACCAAACCCATCCGTATTAAGGACGGAGACATAAGATTCGTTAAATGCGGCGTTCACGTTTCTCACACGAAGGCCGTTTATAAACGTCTTAGCTGCACAGGCCTGCATAAAAAGAGGGTAAATATCTTGCTTCCGGTTGAAATATTTTTGGAATACATATGAATGCGTGGTGGAATCCATCCAGAAAAACATATTAGAGAATAATATATATGTCTATATATGTATATACTATTATTATTTTTAAGGAATACTAAGCTTACAGTATTGCGGAAAATAGGCCTATATTAGGCTCATAAAGTCCTGCTGTGGCAAATCCATCTTCTGCATGGACTTCAGATGGAATAGAGACACCATGAAGTTGCAGTAAAGAAAACATAAGGTATTAACTCGTTTTCATTTGGACACTCCTCTATCTTTGGATGAGGGGAAATATTTATAAAGGGAAATAAGTCAGCTATAGTTCTTTTTGTACTTTAGCCCAAAATTCTATTATAAATCACATACCTTGCGGTTTGCACATGTTTGCATAACGTTTTGCTGATGTATACCAAATTATCTGTAAATAATCCAAATGCTACGACTTGGTCCCCTCCCCCCCCCCCAGAAGACGGGTACGCCTACAAAACGGACGAGTGCGAGAACGACTTCAGCAGAAGCCCCGGCAGCGAGACCCAGGACGAGCTGTGCAGCGAGGAGAGCAGCGGCGGCATCGCCGGCAATGTGGACTCGGAGCTCTGCCACCCTGACGACGACGAGCCGGTCACCCGCAGCTCCAGTCCCACCGCACAGCAGAACCAACAGGGCGGACAGGGCGGCCAGAGCCAGCAAGCCAAGCCGAAGAGGAAGCGATCGGGCTCCGATTCCAAATCGGGCAAGCCCCGAAGAGCCCGGACCGCCTTTACCTACGAGCAACTCGTGGCTCTGGAAAACAAATTTAAGTCCACCCGGTACCTGTCGGTGTGCGAGAGGCTCAATCTGGCGCTGTCACTCAGCCTGACAGAAACCCAGGTGAAGATCTGGTTTCAGAACCGTCGGACCAAATGGAAGAAGCAGAACCCGGGGGCTGACACAAGCGCACCTACCGGGGGCGGGGGTCCGAACGGCCCGGGCAGCGGACTGGGGGGCCTGAGTCCTCTGAGCCCGTCTCCCCCCATGGGCGGCCATCTGTCGATGCACGCAGGCTACCCGGGCCACGCGCCCGGGGGACTGGTGTGTGCCACGCAGCTGCCCTTCCTGCCCAGCCCGGCCGTGCTCTCGCCCTTCGTGCTGGGATCTCAGACTTACGGCACCCCCGCCTTCTACGCGCCGCATTTGTGAGGACGCCCGCAAAGTTGGAAATAAGCCTGTTTTATACGAAGCCAAACTCGTTTGTCTGTTAGTTGTAAAAATACGCCGAATTAAAAGGGGAAAAAAACATCGACAAAAGAGTGAAGATTATTTTGGATCTTTGTGGGGAAATAAAGTGGAAAGGACAGTACTTTTCGGACTATGTTTCAGTGCATCTATTGGGCAAATGCATCTAATGCTGAGGATGTTCACAAAGTTTAGTGCAAATGTCTCGTTTAATTCGTCGTGTCTGTTATGGACTATTAATGGCTACCAACTAATTACATATGTCTTTCTTTTGTATCTGTAACTTAATTTAATTTTTATTTTGTTACATTGTATGTTTTTTTTGTCTTTGAGCCACGCGTACATATTTAATTAACGGTGATGCATATGTAAGTCATCAGCCACACGTTTGGATGCATTTTTTAAAAGATTAGAAAGGTGGAATGGTTAAAACAGGTTTGTCCTGAAAAAAAAAATACTCATGCCACTTAGGAAGTCACAACATTGTTCATACGGAACGGCTTGTAATACGTATACATATTGTTTAATTAAAACTGTGTATGATTGGTAGGCAAAAAATGTAAAGTTATTTTTAAACTTAAGTTTGCCAAATTCTAATTTCATTTTGGATTCTCCACAGAAGGATAAGTGAACAGACTGTAGAGAAATTCTACAAAATGTTCGAGTGTCACTTAACGACGACTTTGTTTGACTTGAAAAAAAAACGAGGCACGTGCCAATCCTGTGTATATCGCTTATTATACTGACGAATTTTTAAATTATTTATTGTAAAATAAAGTGACTCATAATAGATATTGACCAGAAGAGCACTTATACAAAGAGGGATGATTGAATAAATAAACCTGTTAATATGTTGTAAACAAATCTGTGGTATTATTTCCATATGGATTTATTTTTTAAAATATTTGCCACCTGTCTGACTAAAATTACTACAAATAACTTTAGATGTGGTGAAATATGAATGTGCTTTTATATGTCTATGCATTCCGACAATTAAGTTCACGTTTTCTTAAAGTTTAAATTAGCAGGCCTAATAAAATCTTGGGTGAAAAGCTACAGTGTAAAATAAAGGCCTTATTACTCTGAAGAAAAACGTGCCATACATGTGCCAATGCGCCATTCCACCTTACACTGCGATACAAATGCAAAAACAATACTATCGAGAAGGAAATGTTTTAGTTTTGACATAATACTGTAAATTGAACAACGAATCTTAGACGTTTTATTTGTTTTAAACGACGACGTACTATACAGCGAAATCCAAATAATCGAAGGTTGGATTATGCCTACATTTAAAATGACAGAATTAGAAAATAACTTGGGGTTCAGATGTTGCTTTATGTTTGGCTGCCTGTTGCATTTACCGATGTATTAAATAATGTGTCCAGCTCAGGTGATCGACTTCGGTTAAACACCTCCAGCTTTAAGCCAAGTTGTTATTCCCTAAATAACTATTTACTACACGACATGGAAAATGACTGCTAAAATTTTTTTGTGGACGGACCTGAAACATTGTAACACTTATACATTTTACGACTTTCCAAATTGAAGGCACAGGCCACATTTTGTGTTCACTGGTACAATTATACTATTTAAGAATGTAGTCCTATATGAGTCGCAAGTTCTGCAATTTATTGTGAATATTTTAAAGCAGGACCACTAAAAGACTGCCGTTATCCGGATGAGTAAGAAGAGGCCTACTTTCAGGTTTTCATACCAGGCATTTCCAACGCTTAAAGCACGCACATGTAAAAACAGGGGGAAAAATCAGTTTTTTTAAAGTACAATTTTAAAGGTTTTCCTTTTTAGAAACGAACTCACTTTCCAAAGCTTGAGGACATTTCGCAAATTCACTGGGTCTGCAATCCTGTAGTTGTTTAATTGTTCGTGATTCTAATAATTCTGATAGGTACAAAGTTGTCAGAAAGCCTACCCTAAATACCCCCAGAGTCAGACACAAATATGTGTTATTAAAGTGTATAAAGGCGAACTACATTGTCCAACGTATTTCTAAATTATCTGTTAATTGTGCGTACTTAATATTTAAATACATTTGTTTGGTTTCCTGGTTTTAATTCGCACATTAATTTAAATACTTAAATCATTAATTACCTCATGCAACAGTTCGCTAGAGGTTATTCAAGGCGGATACCGAAGGATGTACCTGGTTTTAAGCACGATAAAATCCAACCATTTACATACACGCGAAAATATTTTGGATGGAGCCTTTTTATGAAGATGGGCAAAGTGACAACGAATAATTAGAGCTGTTGGGCAGAGAAATTACTGCAAGGGGCACAAGGTGCACAGCTCACAGGAACATCCGGCCCGAGCACAATTCTAATAAAGGCTGGCCCCCATATTTGCCACTTATCTCTGCTGTACGTCTCCGCGCCTCCCAAACGCGGAGCAGAGCACCTATCTACCCTAATAGTTTTTCAAATAGACTGCATCCTAAGTGCATTCTCGTTTATTTTACGGCGGCACCGCCTTACACTCATTCACAAGCTCATTTAAAAATAAGTTTTTAAGATAAAAACCATTTACAAATCGTGTGTTTCCGAAGTATAGTAATAGTGCTGGAGACACCTCCAAACCAGTGAATCCGAAATTGATTGTAAAGGATTTGCCAGCCGGTGGTACACGGCCGCAACGTTTAGCGCATCGTCTGATTATAATTACTGCGGCTGTTAAAACACCCAGGTGACCACAAGACGAAGGCTTTTAAAACCAAACGGAAGCGCGGTCCTATCCCAGAATATTCAGGTTCCTAGTATTACCGAAAATACTTTTGTCTGGTCGTTGGTCCGCTATCAGGGCTGCCAACTTCGGTCACCTGCCTGGAGTGAGACTATCAATTCGAGACCAGTCTGCACACCCATGCGCACGTATTTACACGTATGCAACAGTTTTATTGCCTCGTAAATAGCCTGTAGGGGTTGCATACTACCCCAACGCATTTGATGCAGCTAATTTGACGTTTATAGTGGAATAATACAGATTTGCTGTTTGAGCTCTTGTGCGAATGTCACGCAGGATGCGTGAGAGGTGACAGCCCTGCATTACAGCGACTGCCCAGCCACATTCAGCACAGACTGACGGCCCTGCCGTCTAAATGACCAGCAGTAGGTAATCACCGGCAGCCAAACGCTGCCCACTTTTATGTATGATTTTATATACTGACGGTTCCCTATCAAGTGCTGGATCCGCTGGATCTGGCAGGACATCTACGGCCCTACAACAGCCACAGGGATGACAAACAGTAACTGATTAGGCTGGGAAATGTGGAGAAATGGTGAGCGCGCCAGTACAAGTACGTTATAAGATCAACTGCTTGGCCTGGAGCAGCGATGTCAAGGGGAAACACCTACCCATAATTCAATAGGGTTTATCGTTTAAAACCATTATTGGCAAGATTCCCCGTGTCATGGGTTGTATTATCGAGAGACATCCAGCTTAGTTCGTTCATTATAAGCAAATAAGCTGGTTTTAAAATTAAGTTGATCAACTATTAAATTGGACAAGTGCACAGCAATGCAAACAAATGTGCCTAAGAATATGATACCTGTGTACTGTTGCACACGGTCTATGTAACAAAGAAAAATAGATGTGAAACTTTCTGTGAAGTTATCGGATATAATGTATTTTTTCGAAGTACTGATGTTTGGCTGTAGTGACCAATCAGTGTGAAAATAAACCTTTATCTCTCTGCTTGGTACTCCAGGAATTTAGTGGAAACATGAAGCCACATCTTCAAACCAGCGAACTGTGGATGGATGCCAAATTACACATGCTTGATTATTAGCGCAACACTGCTGATTTAATGAAAGATAATGTCTCACTTAAAAATCTAGTAGCATAGCATTCTATGGCAGGACTGGGACTACAGTGCCAAGGACAAGGAGTTTACAAGGAAAGGGACAAAGAATGTTACAAAATCTCTTTATCCATCACAAAAATCACAAAAGGACAAAACATTCATATTCAATTGAAAACCTAACAGGAGGATACATGATAGTCAAAGTGTCACCAGTTCATATAAAATGTGTATTGCTGCAAGTAAGGATATTATGGTTCAAATTATTGACGTTGTCAGAGTGGCATAATTAGTGTGACACTGACATTTGCTACAATTCTGACGTGCAACAACAAAATCAGGCCAGTTTTTAAATCCTGCCCTTCTGAAAGATCAATATGGCCAAAGCCTAATTCAAGGCATAGTTGAACTGGTTGGCAAACTTCTCGTGTTTCCTTTTGTCCATTCGATTCATGGCTTCTGTGACTCGTCTCATGGAGCTCCTGCACAGGATGGGAGGAGAGAAAAAAAGATGGGCCGTTTGTATCGCTCTAATGAGCTTCTACAGGTCTGCTGTTCAGAGGCTAGAGTCCCGAGAATTTCAGAATTAGCTTTTGGCTCAGAGAAGTCGCTTGGGTTTCGCCCTATGCCCCCTGGGCTCAGCACGACCGCTCTCCCTCATAAAGACATCTCTCTGAGGAGTGAGGCGGCAACCTATCCATTCCCTAGCATACAAGACGGTCAAATACAAAATCAATACTTACAGCGCTGTAACATATTCTCTAACATAAGCCTATAGTCCCACTGCAGCACAGGAATACCATTCAGTGAGATATATATGTATACAAAGATATTACAGTATGAGGGATTTTACGATGGATAACTTCTCAGGCCACATAATTTGACCTTAGTTGTCTTTTGTTACACAGAGCCATGTAGCGCAGCACTCACTTGTTGAAGACCTTCCTCTCTAGCCTGGAGCGAGAGGTGTTGGCGCTCTGTTTGAGGTCCGTAAGGTTGGGGTACTTCCTCTTCTTACCCTTGCCCTTGGAGCCTTTCTTGCCCTTCCCGTAGGACTTGGAAGAGCCCAGATCCTCTCCTGTGGCGGCCTCAATCTCTCGCATCAGCTCCGGGTCTCGCCAGTCTGCACCGGTATGGGTGTAAGCACATTAGCACCGTGAGGTGGCAGGTGTAAACACACCGACAGTTATGCCCTGACCTTCCTTCCCGCGGTGTTCGCTTACTCGCATGCCTGGCCTACGAGCTCCTGAAAGGCTGGAAGCCTGGCTTGAACTGTCCGAGAAATAACAACGCACTGGGGGAAGCCTTGGCAGCGATTTAAAAATCGACTGGCAAACTTTGCAATGCACAGGAGCACCGAGTAAAACGAGGAAAAACAAACAGTCTTTGGGAACATCTCAGTGAAGGCGGCCTCTCCTCCCAGC
Source organism: Petrocephalus sullivani (assembly GCA_026780845.1). Lineage (NCBI taxonomy): Eukaryota > Metazoa > Chordata > Actinopteri > Osteoglossiformes > Mormyridae > Petrocephalus > Petrocephalus sullivani. The sequence continues at coordinate 16,718,407 of JAODKM010000016.1, read as the reverse complement.
CAGGCGAAGTTAGAAAACAGGATCCTGTAGCTCAGTGGATCATTAATTGGTTTTTGGTCATCCTGCTAATTCCAGTGAAAGTACGGTTTTGCGGGGATGCAGTCTGAGAAATTCCACGTGAGGCAATTTTGTTGTTGTGTGATCGTCATACAGTATTTATTCACACAAACCTAGATGATATAGCCTACTACACACCAAGGCTAATGTAAACTTTTTTTTAATAAGTACACTAAAATAATGATAAAAAAGTACAGCATAATAAATACATAAAGCAGTAACACAGCTGTGTATCATCATTACCACGCATTATGTGCTATACATAACTATGCGCTAAACTTTTATACGATTGGTAGCGCAGTAGGTCTGTTTACACCAACATTACCACAAGCACGTGATAATTACGTTGCGTTGTGATGTTACGATGGCTATTAAATTACAACAGCTACGACGTTATTAGGCGATAGGTATTTTTCAGCTCCGTTATAATCTTGCGGGAGCCTCCTCATCATATATGCGGTCCATTGTTGACCAAAATGTAGTTATGCGACACATGACTATACTTGATTTAAATTTACTACTATGATAACATGAAAAAATGAAAACATTAGTTCTGACAAACATCTGGCTTGATCAATCACCTCTCATCTGCTTTTTTGTTTAAAAAAGGGGGGTCTCCGATATTAGTTACAAATTAATTTGGGGAGATATTTAGATCCCCCTGGGGTGCGGGGCCAAAAGGCAATCCCCTAATTACAAGCGGCCTGTGATCTGCTTGCTTAAGGCTCGGCTTTTGTTGGCCTCATTCCCAGCTGTGTGATCAGAAAGGAGTTATTATAAAGCTAAGCTGGGCAAAGCCACCACCCCTCCAAGCAGACTCACATATCAGTCAACGGTATCCCCCCCCCCCGACACCCTCGCGTCAGAGCAGCACGGCCCACACGCTGCACACACAGCTGTGACTCTGCCCCCCGCCAGATGGACAGAATAAACGGGGTGGGGGCCATCGCAGCCATCACGAAGTGCAGCCCCACTGCTACCCATAATGCTTAGCTATTTGCTGTGGCAGAGAACAGGAAAGGGCTGCGTTCAGAATAAGTGTTAAAAAAAACTGAAAACTTTCTGGTGCTTCCTATGCTCCTGAAACTGTAAATACATGCACAGGTTATTCATGCATATTCTTGTGTAGCTTCAGAATTACAAACAGCCTTTTAAAGAACATAAGAAAGCATATCAGAGCAGTTGAATACAGAGCAGTGTAGTAGCTGATTCTACGTCTGTCAAAACTTCTTTTTAGGCCTTTAAAACAATTTTTGATGGGTTTAATTACAGCAATTAAAACAGCATTTTTTAATCTTTTATTATTAATTCATATTAATCTAGGCTCCAAAGCAGTCAAGGGTTTCTGTGTTTCTTTAACCGTCACCAAGTCGAACTTTGCAAAACACTCATTGGAATCATTTATACAAAAGGATTAAAAACAGGAAAACACGACATTTCACGAGAATCCACCCCGTCATCAGCATTGTCTGTGTTGTCTGCTAATGAAGACGTTAATTGAACAGCTGTCTTAATTTCATTTTGAGTGATCCCCAGAGGCCCTCGATTACCTCCATCTGTTAGCCAATTTTCTAGAAAACCTACACAATTTTCAGTATTGATTATCTGATGCTCTTCTGCTGTTTTTATAACTCTTAAAAAAATCCCCACATTGAAAACATTCCTAAATGATCCGAGAAAAAATACTGAGCCCTAGCACGTAATCAAAGAGAGAATAATTTCCATTTGAATGCTCTAGATGCAAATATGCACTGTATGCCTTTAGCCCTTAGAACCCTATCCACTTTGGAGCGTTTTCCTATCCCTTTGATTTTAGGCTCATTACATTGCATGTACATGAATTAGCCACATATGCTTTGTGTGTTTTTTATTAATTTATAACGTATGAAAGAAACTGAAAAAGAAAGGCATTGTTTAGTTTATGATCCTAGTGAAGAAATATTACAAAAAAACCAAAATGCACACCAAATCCTAATATAAGGTTAAAACAAATATTTTCTGGAGTCCCACATTTGTTTTGTTTGTATTTGCGGATATGATGAAAGCTGGTAGTGCGTGGATCATTGCAGAAGCAAATACACACTTTGCTTTTTGGTGGGAAATGTTTAAAGTATGTGCCTTACTGCACACGGGATTACACTGGAATACTTTGGTGCAAAATGTCGCAAAGTTGGACCGGGGAATTTCTCTCCATGTCATGTCTGTGCGTTACACCTATCCAAAGTTATGAGACTGAGATTAATGGGTACGAAAATCAACGCATTTTGTGTTTGTCGGGTTCTAGGGGTTAAGAAATACGGAACACAGCGGACTGCGATTTCTGGAACAGTCCACTGTACAATAGCCATATAATTACTACGACAAAAGTAAAAAAAGAAGAAGAAACACAGTATCCGATATCGAAGTTGTTATAGCCTTTATCTGCATGGTAATTAAAAAATTATAAGAAAAGTGCGTTTTAAAGAAATGTCTGAGCGAGAGTGCAGTGGGAGAATATGGAGGCCTGGGCAGTGTGATATAAAATGTGCTCATCCTTCATGGGGGGCTGGCGTGGCCGGCGGTCAGGGCCCCCGCGATGGAATGAGGAGTGACGGGCGGGCGGGCGGTAATCCCAGATTAACCAGGAAGGGCCCGGCTCTGCCACCGAGGCCAGCCGCCACGTCTCGGTGCGCCATAGGGCCCACCAGAGACAAAATGTGTGTTTGAGCGAAATAAAGAAACAATTTAAGAGCTTCTGAGGAGAAATCAATACGACGGTAAGCGGGAGAGCGGCCTGATGGGCCCGAGCGGCCGGCGGGTGCCTGGGGGACCGGCGGCCGGGGGGCCAGGGGGCAGGGGCATGGGGGCAGCGAGAGCCGTCAGATCAATACCACACTCACAAAAGCTGCTATTTCACAAGCCAGTGGTCAACAGCCTCCCCCCCCCGTTAGCCGGCCCTCATACCTGTTTGTTAACAAGCCGCGGCAGAGAGACCTGGCAGCCCCTGCTGCACCCCCACCGTCTCCGCGTTCATTCCTCACTGCACCTTTTTCAGGACTGAGATGGTGGTTTTCGGCACCACGGTAATGGGACTGCAAGACACTGGATTACTGAGTCTCATATGCTGGTGTGAGTGGGGACTCCCCATCGGGGCCGGAGGGGTCATATGCTGGTGTGGGCGGGGATTCCCCATTCAGAGTCAGGGGTCATATGCTGGTGTGGGCTGGGATTCCCCATTCAGAGTCAGGGGTCATATGCTGGTGTGGGCGGGGCCTCCCTATCAGGGTCAGGGAGGGGTCATATGCTGGTGTGGGCGGGGACTCCCCATCGGGGCCGGGGCGGGTCATATGTTGGTGTGGGCGGGGACTCCCCATCGGGGTCGGGGGGGGTCATATGCTGTTGTGGGCAGGGA
>JAODKM010000016.1:16700327-16714859 GCA_026780845.1 Petrocephalus sullivani | reverse complement strand
CCCCCTGGGGGCCGGGGGGGGGTCATTTGTGGGGGGGGGGGGGGACTCCCCATCGGGGTCGGGGGGGGTCATATGCTGTTGTGGGCAGGGACTCCCCATTGGGGTTGGGGGTAGGGGGGTCATATGCTGGTGTGGGCAAGGACTCCCCATCGGGGTCAGGGGTCATGTGTTGGTGTGGGCAGGGACTCCCTATCGGGGTCAGGGGTCATGTGTTGGTGTGGGCAGACTCCCCCCATTGGGGTCGGACCCCTCCCACCATGAAACATTTAGCCCCGAAAAGGCTCCTCAGGCAGGGCTAGGGGCCGTCACTGGCAGTCACTTGCCGTCATGCATGCAAAATGCGGTTCACAGTCTCCCTGTATGTCTGCACTTTAATTGCCGATTTTACAGAATAGTTATACGTCTTGAAAATAAATATCACGTCACAACTGTCAAGTAAATAAATGAAAAATGTGTGCAATTCTGAAATAAAACAGTTCTTATTACCCAACCATAATGTGTATGTTACAAACGTGTACACTAGTGAATTTTTGTGGTCTGTCAAACACTGACACTTATTAATGAGATTCCAAAGAACATGAAGACCCAACTCAGTGCCAGCCTTGTACTGATGTAATCTTTGGGGATCCCCCTGTCACCCGTCTAAGTACCACCTACATTCTTGTCAATTTGGGTGTCATGCTATCTTGATAATCGCCTGCTTTTTCGAAATTCACAGCCTGTTAGCCTGACTGTCGCATTTTAGACACAAAAGATGAGCCAAAAGGCATTTTCCACACAATTTACTCTTGCTGCTTTGCTACATATAGCAGCATCCAGTGGACTTAAACCTTGACCCTGAGAGACCGTCAAATGAGGCATTCAAAAAAGCTCCCTCTACATTTACTCTATCACTTGTGCTATATGAACAGGGAATTATTCAACATTGACTCTAACGTGTGCAGACTTCCCTGACAAATTCGACCTAAACATAAGGCCTACAGGCTGGATACATTAACCACTCCATATTCACTTCCCTCACCTTTCTCCCACAGAAGAGAAAATTTCTTAAACTTCACAAGGACCTATTCAGGTTTCCTGTACCAAGAACAAAAAAACTAGCTAGCTATATGGGCCATAACCATTTCTTTAAGTAATAATCAACAAAAAACAAGTAAAATCTCAGAGATGCTGTAGAATATCTAAACTAGCGAAGGAAGGACAGGTTAAATTGTGGTGCTGGTCACCCAAACATAGGGAACAGATTTAAATATCACCTGGCTAGAGGCTGCAACCTCTGCCACTTTTTAATGTCACGTTGCGGTTAGCATTTATTTTGCTTATCGGTTAAATTCGATTTCTTCGCATCTCTGCAGTTGGCGAGGGAGCACAGTGAGCATATCGCAAAGCTGATGTTGCATGATTTGGTTGGGATACGGGCCTCCGATTGGCGATGATAACAGTGACAACACGCAAAGGTACATTTACCTGCTAAATGGAAACAGGAAAAATCTTTGATCGTGAAGCTTAAAAAAATAAATAAAAAACAAATATTGCAGACAGTTCTCCGAAGCAAAACCGTGTCAGATAAAGAATACCAAGAATACCATTTTCAGTTCATTTCCCAGTACGGCCATGACAAACAGCAGCCCCAGTAGTGTTCTGGTGGCTTTTAAACCCAAACCCTGCCCATTACATTCTGTGCCCCCAGGACGTCCTTAAAGACAAACGGGCAGAGTGTGGCACAGGGGTTCACCTGGCTGCTCCTCTTCCCGTTTCATCCTCTCCTGTTCCAGGCGGGCCGCGTCCGCCGGATCGATGGGCCTCCCCAGCTCGTCCCGAGGAACAATCACCCCATGAAAGGGACACTGCAGGAAGACAGGCTGATTGGACCCCCAGGGAACAACATCTGCCTGTCCATCCATCCATTGTGTTATGTTAAAGAACTAGGCATCCTAGTACACCGGTATATGGATACATAGACTGAACACAAACCAAACGGTCTCCCAAGTCCCTCTGAAAGAGTGAAAGAGTCAGATTTGGATGCTGCTTTAGTTGCTAACCGTGGGGACACCAAACGAAGTCAGTTTAATGGGGGCTAGTCGGTTAGCTATGCATTATACTAAAATAAATAAAATGAAATGTAGTAAAGTGAGCCCACGGGTAAGTTCTGCGAGACGGGAGAAACAGGAGTAAGGGGTTAAACAGGATCTTTCATAAAGTAGTCAAAAGAATACTAACAGTTTTAAGCCTATACAAGAATCACATGATACGTTAAAATGCTTTAGTGTGTGTGGCCAAACAGCTAAAAATGAAATGGTTTGTCGTACACATAAGGCTTTAAATGTTTATAAAACTAAAACGGCCAGCTGCCAAGCTAGGTAAAAAAAAAAAATGAATTTGAGGTTATTAAAATGCAAAGAATAATTGTACTGCTATCATTGTAAAATTATATGTATATTATATACGTACATAAAAACTTTATATTCCAAGTAATGCCAATTAAAATTCAGAAAAAGACTGCAGAGTGTGGATGATAGCATCTCATCCGCTCGTTTAACTGTCATGATCCATCTGACCACACGACGTGAACGACGTGATTAAAACCAGCCTCCGCTGTGAGGAATCTCCTCACTGCATCTCACCGTTACCGTTTCGCGCTCAGTAGCGGCGCTGGCCGTCCAGCCCGGCTATAGCCGACGAAAAGGCCCGGTGTGAACGTAGCGGGGTGTGTCACAGGTCCTCTGCGGCGCCGGCGTGGCAGAGCAGGCCCCGGGCACGGCGGGCTCACCTTCACGCGGTCCTGCCTCTCACACAGGCTCCCGCTGGGCATGGGCGCCCGGCATTTATGCGCGACGGGCTGGAAGCTGCCCGCGAAGGTGATGAAGCGGGACTTCATTTGGGCCGAGAGCTCTTTGTTCTCCACCTCCTCCTCAATCTCGTGCGGAATCCAGAACTGGTGCTGGGAGATGTTCCTGGGAGGAGACAGAGGACACAGCACAGTGACAGAGCATCAGGGGGACCATGAACACATCCGCTGACCCCTTTATATAAGAAGAACACCGTTAACATCAATACACCTGTGGATAACTCCCATACACAACATATCCTAATTAAATGACACTTATCAGCACTGACAGAGGGATTTAATGTCTTATTAATACCTATAAATATAATGACATGCCACTGCTCACTAAATTAGTTTATTCTTGATGTCCTGATGACAGCATGTTGAGACCCTTTAAATATTTCTGAATAGACAATGTTGCCCTCTAGTGGCTACAAATGCAGACACTGTAACTGAAACTCAACCCTGCCAAACCTGCAGGAAGGAAAAAAAATCTAAAACAAATGTAGTTAGTGAGGGATTAGTAAGAGCAGAGGATGGAGAGGTTTGGGATGCATTACCAGGGGATATATAGTAATATAGTACTGAGGGATTAGTGAGGGCAGAGGATGGAGGGGTTTGGGGTGCATTACCAGGGGATATATAGTAATATAGTACTGAGGGATTAGTGAGGGCAGAGGATGGAGGGGTTTGGGGTGCAGCACCTGGGGTTTAGTGACGCAGTACTGAGGGATTAGTGAGGGCAAAGGATAAAGAGGTTTGGGATGGAGTACCAAGGGCTTAGTGATACAGTACTGAGGGATTAGTGAGGGCAGAGTACAGAGAGGTTTGGGATGCATTACCAGGGGATATACAGTAATATAGTACTGAGGGATTAGTGAGGGCAGAGGATGGAGGGGTTTGGGGTGCAGCACCTGGGGTTTAGTGATATAGTACTGAGGGATTAGTGAGGGCAGAGGTTGGAGGGGTTTGGGGTGCAGCACCTGGGGTTAAGTGACGCAGTACTGAGGGATTAGTGAGGCCAAAGGACAGAGAGGTTTGGGATGGAGCACCAGGGCTTAGTGATACAGTACTGAGGGATTAGTGAGGCCAAAGGACAGAGAGGTTTGGGATGGAGTACCAGGGGTTAGTGATACAGTACTGAGGGATTAGTGAGGCCAAAGGACAGAGAAATTTGGGATGGAGTACCAGGGGTTAGTGATACAGTACTGAGGGATTAGTGAGGCCAAAGGACAGAGAGGTTTGGGATGGAGTACCAGGAATAGTGATACAGTACTGAGGGATTAGTGAGGCCAAAGGACAGAGAGGTTTGGGATGGAGTATCAGGGCTTAGTGATACAGTACTGAGGGATTAGTGAGGCCAAAGGACAGAGAGGTTTGGGATGGTGTACCAGGGCTTAGTGATACAGTACTGAGGGATTAGTGAGGCCAAAGGATAGAGAGGTTTGGGATGGAGTACCAGGGGTTAGTGATACAGTACTGAGGGATTAGTGAGGCCAAAGGATAGAGAGGTTTGGGATGGAGTACCAGGGGTTAGTGATACAGTACTGAGGGATTAGTGAGGCCAAAGGACAGAGAGGTTTGGGATGGAGTACCAGGGCTTAGTGATACAGTTATAAAGGTTAAGATAAAAAAGTACTTTAGTATTTTCCCGGCAGTGGGCTGCTCCTTTCCCCAGTAATAAAGGTCCATGTCAAAAGGGACAATGGGGGCCCGCTCCCTGTCTCCGTCTTGCTTTGTGGTCTTGCTCGTGGACTCCGCCCCTTCACCAGCACCCTGGCAGCTGCTGGGGGTACAGGAGACGGGACACGTGCCATCATCTCGGGAAAAACACCGCCGGAGGTTACCACCTGTGCAAAGTCAGCCTGCTACCTGATTGCGTTGTACAGGCGCACAAGAACAATAAAGCTTTTATCACCAGACAGCCGGGCCATACGCAGGACAATGTCTCACCAAAAGGAGGGGGACCTTATTCAACAGCCATACAGGCCTGACACCGCCATGTGCATCATGTGACAGGTGTTACCCGCAGGCGGGCACACAGGCGCGAGGGGGGCAGCTGGGCTGCGGCGGGCGGGAAGGTTACCCAGCAGCCTCGCCAGAGAGGAGCCGCCCTTTCAGCACCCGGAGCGTGGCGGCTGCGCAGGTGGGGTCCAGCTCGTCCTCAGTGGCTCTCCTCTTTGGCTGCGGGGTGGGCCGGGTCACCGATCCTGGGGCAGACTCTGTGGGAGCCACGGATGACGAGGTCACTGAATCCAGACCTAGACAGAGCACACAGAGAGACGTGATCAGCCACTGGGACCCCACAGTGTCACCTGGATCTCGGCTGAGGCGCCATCCATCCGGTACAAGGTGTCACAGGGAGCCTGGAGCCTATCCCAGGGAGCACAAGACTCACGCCCCCGGATCTCCACACTCGGCCTACTGCGATAAGCGCCCACCCTGGCCCCTCACTTGGGTGGCCCACTGGAGCTCACCTGGGCCAGCTGTAAGAGCGGCCCAAAGCTTAGCCATGAAACAGGAGACTCACGGAAAGCAGGCCCCTCTGATCGGGCCCCGGGAGCTCAGGGACCGAAGTAAAAGCGACAATTTCTTTATGGGGCAGTCACTTCACTTCAATCGCCGGGTGACACAGTTGACCCCTGCGCGTGTCCTCCCCCACACGAATGGAGACAAAAGAAACGAAGACGGACAGCTACTGGCCGGACAGACGGAGCAGGGAACGCAGCAAGAGCACCTGCCATAATGTCTCCGTATGGGCCTAATGCAAACGCACCGGGGTACCTGGCCCGGCCCGGCCCGGCCGACAGCAACAGCGGGCACCTGCCATAATGTCTCCGTATGGGCCTAATGCAAACGCACCGGGGTACCTGGCCCGGCCCGGCCCGGCCGACAGCAACAGCGGGCACCTGCCATAATGTCTCCGTATGGGCCTAATGCAAACGCACCGGGGTACCTGGCCCGGCCTAAAGGAGGAGGTAACTGATCTCCAGCGCGGCCCACACACTGGGATACCCTGACGGAGCTCATCTTCCAGCCGAGCATGGAGGACCAAGCTGGCACCCAGAGCTGACAAGCAGCACATTCCTTACTGAATTCTCACCCAGCTCCTGTAGTCCTGGGGATCAGTTCAGAATTTCCATCAGGCTCATATCCTTCTGTGCTACCAAGGTTTATTTATTCGTTTAATTAAGCATGTGACGGGTCACTCCATCCAAGCCACGTCATTCACAACCGGAAGTGCAGGCTGGGTACCTGACGACCTGCTATACTGTATCCCACTTGCAATGGGCCTAACCCTTTCCAGTACACTGTACCCACTTGCTGCATGCCTGCATGAAAAAACTGCATATTAAATGCATTTATACGTGCGACAGACTAGTGTAAGCGGCTGACATAACACCGGGACATCGATATGTCCCGATGGCCATGACGGGGACGCCGTTAGCGCTGGGACATAATCACCGATATAACGGTGTGACGTACAGCACCGCACTGGAATTAAATGTGAGAATCAAATTAATATCAATAACTATTACTGGAATAACGATGGGCTGCGACCACCCCGCCTGGCAGTGCGCCCAGAGCACTTCCGAGCTGGCCTACCTCGGCGACGGAGCCAGTGGTGGCATCCGTCACCGCAAGCAGCCAGGTCCCGGCCCCCCGGGTTAACCCCGCGCGCTCCATCTCCCTGATTCATCGCGGCACGGCAGCGACGCGGCCCGCGCGGTGAAATACTCCCAAATCCCTCCTTTTTCTGTTCAAATTGACCAAAATGGCAGCTATTTGTCTGAAGCAATAAAATTTCAGTGTTAAAGGGATAAATCAATAGCAGGAAATAAGGAGGCCTGGCCGGCGGGCTGTGCTGGTGCCCGGTGCCTCACCATCGATTTCCTCGGGTTCAGCAGGCCTTGTAATTAAAATGTAAATTTCAGAAAGAGATTATGTCCTGACAGAGACTCCAGGATTAAGGCCGAGATAAAAGATCTGCTGTGAAAGGCAGAGTGCAGGAAGGGGAAGGGAACAGCGGCCCACGGGGGGCCGAAGCCCTCGGGGTTGCCAGTAGGGGGCGCCGGTGACGGGACACACCCGACGACGTCGGCACAGCACAGAGACACCGCCCTCTCACAGACTTACCATTAAACATGTGTGCACTTTGGGAAGTGAGCGATGCCCATGGGATTTAAGACCCCGAATGGCCGTCTCACCCCTGCCTCACACGGGTCACAGTCCATCACGTTCAGGGCTGACCTAGAACTGGTCTGGCTGGCGAGGCCTGACCTGGGATCAGTCTGTGCCAGCCTCCCCAGTGAGAGCTGACTGAGCTGCCCTGCTTTCCGCTCACGCGGAGAGGCAGGAGGGAGGTGTAAATAAGAGCCCGAAGCTAATGAGCGCTCATTAGTGGCCCTGCACTGTTAATTTGGCACGGTGCGGCCCGTCGTTACCGGCCTGCTAATCAGGCTCTCGCATAGGCCGCCACGCTGATGGATGACTCAGGCCGGCAGAGGTACGGCTCCGGCTGATAACCGGCTCTGTCCCGAATATCAGAGCACACGGCGGCTTGAGCCATCAGAGAGAGACCAGCATGACAGAAAGATGCAAAAACTGATGCAGATGAACAGCGAGTAAAGGAATAAATGCATGAGTTATGGGAGTACATTTATATACATTTATAGCATTTGGCAGATGCCCTTAGCCAGAGTGGCTTACTTAAGTGCTTAAAGACTCCATACGTTTGACTCCTGAATATGAAATCCAGATATTTAAGCCACGCCAGCCGCAGCACTGTTAAATTAGCCAGTAGAATAAAATAAAACAGCAACATTTACGATGGCGGCATTTCCTGCTAAATTTCACTTTTGCTTACGATAACAACATGGTGTCTGGTCCAATGTGCTCGTTTTGTGGTTAACTTGTTACTGATTTACGAGGATGGTTTACGGAAGTTAAAAACCAAGATGAGCTTGCTAGGGGTGGGTTATCGAGGGCACTGGTTCTAATGGGCCAGTAATGGGTCCTCAAGAAGAGTGCAACGCCCACTGACGTTGAGAATGTGGGGTCCCAGTGTGCGGAATCCCACTGGTCACTGTGGGAGCCAGATTAAGGCTGGCAAAGACATCTGAGCTCTTCCGCGGCTTTCAATCTCGAAATCAGCTGTCTAATGAAGCGCCGCTGAGCTCATTCCCAGGGCCTCAGGGCCACCCGCTGACACCCCCCCGGCCTGTATCAACATCTTAAACGTTGACAAAGGGTTTATGAAGAGACAGGCTTTTCCCCGAGAGCTCCGCAGCCCGTCCCCAGGCGAGGGCCGTTTGTTTGGCCAGCCGCGGCTGCCGCTGGCCGCATTAAGCTGGGCAAACTCACCGTACTCCGCACGCAGGTGGTCTGGAATGTATGGCTCAAAGCCCTCCTTCTCGGGGACCTCCACGAAATCGTCATCGTCCTCCTCCTCCTCTCCGTCCGCAGCCGCCCTCATCTGGGGCGATAGGAGAACAGGGGGTAGCGAGTCGTAAGGAGAATCCCCTTCGGCCAATGAGAGCATGTTACGCGACACAAAGCACAAAGACATATTCAAGCCCAAGCCCAAGAGTTAAAGCCCTCATCGGCTGGAGTGAACGACCTACAGATCGGGTTTTATTCAGTTACTCTCTTAGTCTTTAGGAACTTCTTGAAGAACTTAACTTCAAATCAGAATGGCAAGCCGAAAGCTGGGCTCAGCCTTCATGCAGTCCCTTCTCCATCTCGCCTGCTTCCAAGTCTCTGCCCGCTTCGAATCCCCACTGACCCACTGCACCTGCTAGCAGACTTTGGGGAATCAGGGCGCCCTGGCAGCTGCTTTCAGGAGATTAACGTCCGGTCAGAGGACCCCGGGCCGTCCTACCGCCCTGCAGATTTATGGTGCTACGGAAGCCGACTTCGCCGTGATGTAGGGCACCTCCATATTTCCATTCCCAGCCCTCACCGGGCGTCCAGCTGCCCACTTCCTAGTGCACAGAGTAGGTGGTGCGTGCCGATTTGGGGTCTCCTGTACGTGTATAAGGCCGTAAATCAAGAAGATCCTTTATGTGACTCATTAAGAATGACTAAGTTTTACGACGATATGCCAATTATAAATTAAAGGTTTATTTTAACTGTTGTATTAATAGCTCTATTAGCTCTGGCATAACAAAGGTCTTCAGCTGTAGTAGAAATCAGCGTCTAAATGAACCACAGCAGCTGGTAAGCGTGTATCGAAATCATTGGAATCATTTTGAATATAGGACACCATGCCACTTTTTAGAAATGGGAAGAAAAGAAAATTTCAATGAAAATCTCCATCAAAATGAGAAAGAGACAAGCAAAAAAAAAAAAAAAAAAGGACTTATTTTGGTTTGCATCACAGTTGAAAGTCTGGGCTCATGACTCAACAGCTGAGTAATTTAGGATAATTTAGAGTTTTACATGAATACGAGTTTTTGGTCTGTAAGCCCCATAAACTCGTATCTTGCTGGTTGCCCCCTGTACTAGATGCCACTACACCGCCAGGATCATTTTCTAATAACTCATCCTAAGAGCCCGGAAGCGACCTCTGTGCGACCTCTGTGCGACCTTGCCAATCCGCCGGCTGACTTATGGACATGCTAATCCCCGGCCTTTATTACCGGGGAGACGGCGGCGGGAGAGAAAGACAGAGCGACCACAAGAAGAAAAGCCGAGATGTGTGGATAAGTGCACATTGTGCAGGCGGCGGGCTCAGCTGTGGATCCGGAAGGAGCCTGGGCCCGGGTGCCCGGGGGCACGTGGCTGCCCGAGCTGCCGATAACGGGGCCCAAATCCTCCGTACAAAAGGGGGGGTTCAGGGGAAGGGGCCGCCTGCTCGAGGTGCGGGGTCACATTCCCCCGGTCAATCGCCTTTACGAAATCTGCCAAGTGGGAACCGAGGGGCAGGATCAGATTGGACTGATTGCTAGCCAAACCCTGGCGGTGGTGCTGGGAGACTACTTCAGGACCAGAACGAAAAGCACCCAGCCCCTTTCAGACCAGATTCATTACTGCCCAGACATCAAATCGGCTTCCTTCTCAGTGGCATCCACAGGTCTGTGCATCAGGCCCTAAATGACAGCATCATATACGCTCCGTCGAGAGAGAGCCCAGCTAACTCATTTATGCAAAAGCTTGTCAATGTTGGAACAGCCATTTAGGTTGCATGCAAGCCCGAATGGTAAACACCGGTAATTCTGTATTTCAAACTTGACTAACATTCAGGCCATCTAAACTAGCTACAAAGCAGATACATATAGAGCCAACTAGTCAGGCGGAGTTATTTTTTGTTTTACCATATGTCGATAATCTTTGATGTCATATTTGTGAGCTTTCCGATGTGCCCAGCAATGCAGGATTTGGCAATATACTCGACAAAATCGACAAAATCGCTAATTACTGTAGGATTTGCGGTCTCAGGCCAAATATCCCACAGTTTTTGGTAGCTTTTCAAGGAGTACGACATGATGGCCCGCGGAAAGAATCTGCTCGGCACAGCGGCTGGCGTCCTAAGTGAGAGGGGCAGCGCGGCTTGACGCGAGAGGCTCCGCGAGGTTCTCCGCGGTAGGTGGGGATCGGGGCGGCATGCGAGAGGGCCTTCAGCCGCCGCCCGCCGAGGACCCTGGGCCTCATCCATCACCGGGCTGTAAGTTTTGTTATCGCGCCGACACTAATCAAAAGAGAGAGCTGTCACCAGCGCTGACCTGTGAAACCTCCTAATTATACTCTTCAGGAATGACAGGGACACTTAACTCTCCTGTGGAGTAAATGACCACCATCAATCTACGTGGAATAACAATGAGGCGCTCAGCTGAGAATGATTTTTGGTATAGAATCCCGGGCTGGAATTTATGAAAGGTGAACAGCAACCCAAGGGTTTTTTTTTTTCTTTAACCCCCACCATCTCACCCCCGACGCCCCCACCACCCAAGCACTGGGCCCGCACATCGAGCGCTAAACAGAATTTATGCCTTTTAATTTACTCCAAAGGTAGCTGCTAACAGTGCCTGGTGCTACAATGCATAACAGATAGAGCCATTTTAAATAGAAGGGTCATTTTCATAAAGCATTACACATACCGCTGGTGCCCTTCACTTCTGAGGACACTTCCTGCACTGCTGCTGCTCTTATGCACACATTTCTCTATATACAATGTTTATCTGAGGGCCCCAATTAGCCTGTTAAGAAAAATAATTCATTATTTCTCTTTTCCAACAAAGTGTCCTCAGGTAATATGTAGCCCTAATAACTGTGTGCTGAGGGTCAGGCTGTCACTGAATTAAGATCTTCACAGAGCCAGAGGATCAATTAAAGAACGGTGGCAGATGCTGAAACCTGGAGAAGTACCTTAAAAACCTCACCCCAGATACCAAAATTCTAACTGTGCAGCAAATGCAGTCAATCCAAAGACAACAGCCACTCAAACGGGACACCAAGCACAGAGAACCCAAGGACAACAGGCACCCAAACGGGACACCAAGCACAGAGAACCTAAAGACAACAGGCACGAAAACGGGACACCAAGCACAGAGAACCTAAAGACAACAGGCATGAAAACAGGACACCAAGCACAGAGAACCCAAAGACAACAGGCACCCAAGTGGGACACCAAGCACAGAGAACCTAAAGACAACAGGCACGAAAACAGGACACCAAGCACAGAGAACCTAAAGACAACAGGCACGAAAACAGGACACCAAGCACAGAGAACCTAAAGACAACAGGCACCCAAGCGGGACACCAAGCACAGAGAACCTAAAGACAACAGGCACCCAAGAGGGACACCGAGCACAGAGAACCCAAAGACAACAGGCACCAAAACAGGACACCAAGCACAGACAACCAAAAGACAACAGGCATCCAAACGGGACACCAAGCACAGAGAACCCAAACATACAGTAAAAAACCAGATCCAAAATACTGACTAAATTTTCCAAATGAAGTTCACTAAATACTGAATGCTAGACCAACTGCTTTAAGCAGAACCAAAACTACACCAAACCTCAGGAGCTGAGCAATAGCTAACCAAAATATAGCGGCACACTCGCTATATTATGTATATATATATGTTAAATATATGTTAAAAGAGAATTGTTATTGATTGGTGTATCTGTCACGCTCAGCCCCGCCCTTCGTGTTTTTCCCCGGTTTTGTCCTCTGGCGGGGCTTGATTTGCTGCACCTGATCCTCGTTGTGTTTGCCCAGTGTAATTTGCTCCGCTTGTTTCCGCTGACCAGCTGCCTCTCGTTTGACCCTTAATGTGCTGCCCTATTTTAGTCTGCCCCAGTCCTGTCTCCCCTGTCGGTCTTTGTCAATGCTGTGTACGCTTGCTCTTGCGCGTTCTCCCATGTTCCCCTGTGTACTCGCTAATAAACGCCCCTTTGAAGGGCTTAACCTAGCAGCCTGCTGCCATGGGTCATTCATCCCGCCGAAAGCGTGACAGTATCGTTACAATACAATATTTGTCTTGCCTTAGGTATGTTAGTACCTGGTTCTCCAAGGTAGCCTGCAGAGATCGTTTTTTCAAATCTGCAGAGGGCAGGCTGGGATGATGCAGACAGATCTTGAGATGAATGGATCTGAATCATTAATTCAATAAGACATCTGCTTTTAATAATGAACCACATCCCTGTTTTGACAACTTATAATTGTTAATAACTAATGTAATTAATTGCATTTATATGCACCATCAGATTTCACATAGGCAATTTCATGGGACTTTAATGGGTGAGGAGCTGATTGAAAGGCTTTCATGTACAGTCGTCCCTCGTTTACTGCGTTTAATCCGTTCCAGACTGCGAAAAGGGAATTTCCGCGAAGTAGGACACTTTATTTATAAATCGAATATTTTCATAGTTAGCATAGAAAGCCTGTTTACGACATGAAATAACACCATTTAGTCACCATTACACTTGTATTACCCAATATATTAGACAAAATAAGAGAAAATAAGACATATTAATATCATATTATTATTATTATTATTGTACATTTAATTACACACACACAGTTCTTACACATAACCACTAACCTATGAAAATAAGAAGAAGCAGAAGGCTTAGAAGAAGCAGCACGTTTAGGAGCCATCGTGGGGCTTAGATAAAAGTTCCCAGAAATCGCACACAAAGATGCTTCCGATGCGTAGCGATGTAGAAGCATGTATGAGAGACACGAACTTGCGTCAGGCTGAGCCAGGCAGTGGCCGGGATATGAAGGGGATATAACAACAGAGTGTGGACTGTGTCATTTTCACTGTCTCAATCACCTTTTTAATGAATATACAGTACTGTATATACTTTAATGAGCACAATACTGTACAGTATATACTTTAATGAGCACAGTACTGCATATATTTTAATGAACACGGTAATGTATTTGAAAAAGCCGTGATATAGTGAAACCGCGAAAGTTGAAGTGGCGAGGGACGACTGTACTTCCAAAGGCATTTAGTCCTTATGCTGCTCCAGCGCCCTCTGCAGGTAGAGAGGGTGGATAGATACAACTGCTACCCAAAATCCTTCCTGGTAAAGGCATGTACAGAATTCTACAGATTCCACGATAGAGATTCTATTTGTAATTGCGTGTCCTATTCAGTCATGTTGGGGTTGGAGCCTATCCCAGGATGGGCCCCATAGCAAGGCACAGTCAAATACCATTGACAGAAACAGTCATAACTATCTATTATTATCTATTACAACTAACTATAGTCATGACAATCTTTTTTGAATGTGGGGGGACCAGAATACCTGGAGGAAATACCCCGATGATATGGGGAGAACATGCAAACTGCACACACATGGAGCCATGGTGGAGACTCAAACCCTGGTCCCAGAGATATGTGGTGGCAGTGCACCACCATGCCACCCCCTATGATAGAAACTCTACAAATATCATTTTTTTAAAACAAAAAGAAAAACCTGATTATAGCTAGTAGATGGGCATTTCCAAGTAACTAGAGACACCAACCAGTGAGGGGCGCTCTGGCTGGTCAAGCTCTGGTGGGCTGTCCCCTCGCCCACTCGGAGTTGCCCCACGGGCACGGGCTCCTGTCGCGGCCCATCACCGACGGGAGCAGCGGTGGCAGAGTGCGAGGCCCGCCCGAAAATCCCACTTGCTATATTACTCTGTGTTACCATCACACTCCTTCATGGCAATTGCAGAGCGACAGATTAGCACTGCTACTTTGTTTATACTGGCTGCCGTTTTTAATCTAAAACAGTTATTCTGGCCTTGATAGATGGAAAACCAAGGTGAAGAGATTACCACCGAGCGCAAAATTCCCAGTCTACTGAAGTATTTTATTTTTAATGCACTTTAATTCTGCTGTGATAATATCATGGCTGTCAGCACGAGGAAGCAGTGAAATAAGTCTCCTGTAGGGGCGCATTCTGAGAAGCTTTCTGCTGACACAAGCTGGAAAACATCAGGCTGGAAAGCTAGGGCTGTAACCCCTGGAAGCACAGAGCCCAAGACCAGAGGCCCCCCACACGGGACTGTAACCCCTGGAAACACAGGGCCCAAGACCAGAGGCCCCCCACACGGGACAGTGACCCCTAAAAACACAGGGCCCAAGACCAGAGGCCCCCCACACGGGACAGTGACCCCTAAAAACACAGGGCCCAAGACCAGAGGCCCCCCACACGGGACAGTGACCCCTAAAAACACAGGGCCCAAGACCAGAGGCC
>JAODKM010000016.1:16654068-16664766 GCA_026780845.1 Petrocephalus sullivani | reverse complement strand
GTATATTTATTTTGCTTATTGGTAATGTTCAGTTCAGTGGTGTTGTAATCATTGTGTCAAAAGCAGAAGTATAATAGCAAACAAATATCGCTCCGGAATATCAGTTATCGGACACACAAGCGTGCAAATAATTGGTATCGGTAATAAAAAAATCAATATCGGTCGATCACTAATCACGGTCCTTGTAATGTGACAACTGCATGTGCATAACAGGTGATATCGATAGTGACATCACATACTGCAGGCCTACCTGTATCCATGTTACATGACAAAAACACACGAGGGCACAGGGCAGGGCAGCAAGAAGCTCAATGCTCCATTTAGCAGTGTCATCATGTCGCTTGTGCCAAAACATGACCCGACAAAATTTTGTCTTATAGAAGACACTAGTATTTAACATTTTCTCCCTCATTGGTTATTTCCCGTTTTGAGGTCTTGGAAGGTAAAAACGGAAATATATGCATTTATACTAATGAAACAAAAAACCTGAGTGTTAATCCTCCTGTTAACAGCCTAAATTACGCCAGTTACAATCGATTCTCATGAGAGATGGGGCAGTAGTAGGCTAGCAGATCTACCTCTTTTGTAGCCAACTGGCAATCAGCTGCACTATGAATATTACTAGTTTTGTGGTCTTATGGCTGAAAATGGCAGATATGCTACCTAGGGTCTTCGAAGGTCAAGGAACTACCGCAAATGTACGAGATGTTTACAAAAAACGGAAATGTTTTGAATACTCCCAGGGGCACCATTCGGTCCATGGTGCAGGCATCGAGAGCTACACAGACGGGATGGGTAATATTCAGTGAGGATACCTGACAGAGCTGCAGTGCTTGCTGGCTGAAATATGACAATACTGCCTGGAGATCAACGGTCTCTTCACACAGCAACAAGCGAAGCCTGGAGTCTGCCTGAAGCCAAGTGTCAGACACTGAGACCAAAGGAGGATTCGTGGTCTGATTCAAACGAACCCTGGGCCCTATGGTGCAAGCCGAACTGGGCCCAGTACACAGGTAACAGCACCCCCACCGACAAGCCCTTTAAAAGCTGGGCTTTCAGAAGGTGCTGGAAGGCCTTTTTGCCATCGAGGTCACAAGGGACCGAGTCAAGTACAGGCCAACTCCTACAGAGAACCTGTTTCAGTCAGCAAGAGAGTTGCGCGTTTAGGAAAGAGCCAGTTTGTTGCACGCCAACCAAAAAAAACACCTGAGAGAAGCTACAAAGAAATGACTTAAAAAATCATAACAAAGAGAATCAGCTCCGCGGAAAGGCACAGCCAAGAGGTGGATTGTTATCGCTCCGGATAATCTCCGGCAGTATCTGAAAATTTTCTTTCCCACAGAGAAGAGGCAAACTTTCATGGGGAAAATGGACAAAAAGAAAAAAATAAATAGGTAAAGTTCAAACAGATATACACACAAAGGATCGAAGCAGCAATTATTGCCAAAGTCTTATCCACAAATCACCGATTCATGCAAAGCACTGAAAATAATTTAATGGGAAAAAATATATATATTCATAAACGAATTTGGTTTGTTGTGCGAATGGTAAAAAAGTTCAGCGTTTCAGTCATATGCGTGACATGAGGTCTGGCTCCACAGGGATAATTTATGCGAGTCTGGGAAGCCACACTCTGCTGTAACAGTGCGGCCCTGTTTGGGTGAACGTCCAGTCATTAAGGAGAGTCCCAAGCAAATGGACAAGAAAATTAGGTCAAGTGCTTCTCTCGTCTAAAGTCTGTCCGTGATGGTCATTTCTGAACAACAAAGCAAATAGCCATAAGTAATGGCGCTATGTGAAGAGACGAGACAAACTATCCTTCAGGAAATTTCTACATATTTAAAAGGGCAACGGAGCCTTGGTGTTGAATGAATTCTGCACACTAAGTGGTCAATAACACAATGCTACAGCATCGTTTGCCTTCTCCATATGCCTGACAGTGATTAACGCTGCGGGAAAGATTCCACAGGCTTTCTGCGTATCTGCTGGGAGTTAGGACTTCAGGCTATGGTCTCTTAATACAGCACCCCCCCCCCTTCCCCAACATGCTTTAGTTTTTGCTGCTGTTAAACCAAGCTGAACAGCACTGGTGAAAGAGAACGGAGCCAAGCCCACACTGCGGCACGTCCAAAAACAGCCCCCACATCAAAGCTGAAGTGGGTCGCATTCCTGAAGCATTACGGGCCGTGTCACTCACGGAGGTCAGCTTGACACGCGCAGTCTGGCAAGGCCCCGCCCCCCTGCCCGACAACAACAGCCAGCTACCATCGCTACAAAGTTTTTAATAATAGAAAGTATGTGGATAAAGACCAGCCTAAACCAACAGAACAGTCCTTTCCCGATTCCAGCTCTGATAACTCGGGAGGAAAGCCTAGTGGCCTGTCATATCCAATCCGGCCAGTATCTGCCAAGCACGTTTGACCGTGAAAGAGCGCAGATTACCCCGATCCAGAAAGGCCTGTAACGATTTCAACCCATTACCATCAACTCAGCTGGATGCACAAACTGCCATGCTTTCACTCAAACTAGCCCACTTTATGCCAGAGGGGAAAATTCTGAACAGAACACAGCAGAATATATTTTGAGGCATCACCCGTTTTAAGTCGCCCATTGACATGAGCACCCCGATTTGTCCTTGAGGACACACATGACCCAAAACCTAGGTGTAAAACACTCCTTTGAAACTCAGCAGAACCATCTAACAATAAAGTCTAGTACCACATGGGCTAATTAGAAATTGAAGTGATAGTCAAATAACGGTAAATATAAATTACTTAAAATGTTTTTATTCTGTTACTAAATTTATTTTTTCTAGCTTACTTGTTAAATGACCAAGCTACTTATAAAGTGCACAACTCCTACAGAACACAGAGGAGTATAATGCTGTAACTATGAACCAAGTTCAGGATAAGAATTTTTCACCTAAATTCTTATGCATTATCCCTTGTTCAACAATAAGTATTGTTTAACCATCTACTATATATACACTACAGATCTTCCAACATGTAATTAAAGCTGGTACATGGTCTGTCATGATTAATGCTTTGTGAGTTTTACTTGCAAACTCCCTTTGGTTAAAAAAAAAAAAAATAATAATAATAATAAAATAAATCCATAAATCCACAGTGACTATGAACCAAATGATGCCTGATTATATTCTTAGATGATTCTGCAACTAATTCCATCAAAACATTGATAGCAAATGGAGCCTGCCTAGTTTCCATAAGGGTAGGGTGACATTAGTTAATTATACATTTTTGTCATAGACATCCCTGCCTCACATGCCATCGAACACAGATTTCCAAATTATTTCCTTAATACGCTGCTGGGAAGATCTAGTTTTGCCTAAAAGATCAATTTTAAGCAAAATAATTTAATATATGATATATTCCTATTTAACATTGACAGGTAATGCTGTAAGTCAGGGATCTGTCCACATCTTTTCGTAAACAGGAAGTTTCAAATTCCCTTGGGCTTATGAGTGAGCAATAGAGCAGGTAATGCAATGAATATATACTAACTAAGACTAGGACTGCTTGGAAACATTGGAGCTAATAAGGAGTGCTAATAAACTTGAGTAATGAAGTCCCATAACACCAGATGATGAAAACCCCCTAAACAGACCCCTCATATACATGTTTCACTAGCAAAATTCCCATTCTTAACTGACACCTAGGTAGAAAGAAGGTTTCATTAACAATATACAACCCGCCCTCTCTAAAAATGTCATGCTATGCAATTATTTAATCTCTATTGTACACTCTAACCGAAACACTCGGTCGCAGCAGATGTTCACGGAGTTTAATTCCAACGAGACGGCAAAGACCCCAAATGTCATGAGTAGAATAACTCATCTGGTATGCAGCACGCATAAAAGCGCAGATTAGTACCAACGACCATCATCAGCGACAGTTTCTACGTTGCCTATTGCTGCCTGCTCGCTGACAGGAATGCAAACCTAAGATTCATCATCTATTCATTGGATGTGTCAGCCATCGCTTTTTTAGGGATAAGGCAGGCAGCGAGGACATGGCAGATCTGGTTACCTGCAGTTAAAACAAAGCAGGCTGAGTGAGCTGTCATATTCATATGGTGCCTATGGACTAACGTCATGCAGATCATCCAGCTACCTAAGCAAAGTTTAGGGAATGCCAGTTGACCAGTTGACTTGGTAACACCTCTATTTCAGCGCAGCGGCGGCACTACCTGCGCAGCATATAAATATTAAAGGCACGTCAGATCTCGGGTATATTTTGATCGCTTGGTAGCCCGATCAAGTCGCTGTCTCGACCTAGTCTAGAGGAACAGTTTTATTTGCATGGAGCCATCGACGATTACCAGAAGGCACACAGATTAATCTACCCTACAACGTTTGTTTAATAGGAGCAGTGGTTGAATACGCCTTAGTCTTTTAACGCGCAAGCAAACGGCAGACCTTTAAAGTTGGATATTCCTGGACCTTCAGTGCCATGGAGAGTTGTGCTGCTGATTCCTGCACCGCCATCTTCGTTTGGGCAAAAGTCTGAAGGCTGTAAGTCTAGGCACATGGCTGCGTCACGCGTCACGTGATCGGACCCCGGAAGTTTATGAGTGCGGCCCCACTGGTGCCTGGCGTGCCACGTGATCGAACCCGGAAGAACACTTCGTCTTAATGAAATAATCCCCTTTAACCAGAGTGTCATTACAATGCGGAGTTATGCGGTGCGTTGGATCCCAAAAGGCCATGATCTGTGCAAATGGGTTTCATAACTGTAAACTTCACTTAGAACTTAAGTATATGCTTGAGTTTACTGAAAAACAGATATCTGAACTACATTTCCCTTCAGGCCACCTGAGGCTAGAACTGGGTGTAAAAACAGTTTTATATAAAATGAAATACACGCAGTTTTAACGAATATGTATAGGAATGATATTAAGCAATGTAAGACATTTGTATGACCATTGCACTGTTGTTGACAATGTTAGCACAATTGTGTTGTTTTTAGGGCCTTTACACGTTCAAGGTTTTGCTCCTCTGTAAAGCTGAGTTGAAAAAAGAACTCAGGTTTTAAGTAAGGTAAAAGAATACATATGCGTACATTTACTGAATTGTTATTTTGTTTTTGGATTTTTGTTATTTATTATTGCATGTGGTGCAATTTGTTTTACAAAGTTAGGAAAGCATTGTTTAAGTTAAGCCTGATGTTGACTTAGACAAAAAAAGAATGATCACAGTCTCTTCCAACCAGTGAGGCAAAGCCTACAGCTTATTAAACACTGGTATCGGATCGGTACTTGGTATTGGCCGATACCCAACCAAAGTCTGGGTATCGTTATTTATAGCGGGACAGAAAAAGTGGAATCGGTGCATCCCTTGTTGTTTCTGATGCAACGTCAGGGAACAGGCAGTTCTTCAAAGCAAGATATCTTAAGTCATTTTTGATCAGCTGGGTTGTCTTTATGCCAAGTTACAGGCAGCGTCTCGCATCCAAACATACACTTTATTGCCAAAAGTACTGGGACACCCCTCCAAATAATTAAATTCAGGTTTTTAAATCACTTCCATGGCCACAGGTATATAAAATCAAGCATCTTGCCATGCAAACTGCTTTTATAAGTATTTGTGAAAGAATGGGTCACTCTCAGGAGCTCAGTGAAGTGCATGGTACCGTGATAGGATGCCACCTGTGCAATAAGTCCATTTGTGAAATTTCCTTGCTACTAAATATTCCACAGTCAACTGTTGGTGGTATTATAACAAAGTGGAAGCACTTGGGGACATCAGCCATGAAGTGGTAGGCCACGTAAAATCACAGAGTGAGGATAGCACATGCTAAGGCGCACAGTGTGCAGAAGACTTTCTTCAGAGTCAATAGCTACAGGCCTCCAAACTTCGTGTGGCCTTCAGATTAGCTCAAGAACAGTGCATAGAGAGCTTCATGGAACGGCTGCTTCCAAGCCTTACATCTCCAAGTACAATGCAAAGCGTCAAATGCAGTGGAGACGTGTTCTCTGGAGTGATGAATCACGCTTCTCTGTCTGGCAATCCGATGGGCGAGTCTGGGTTTGGCAGCTGCCAGGAGAATGGTACTTTCCTGACTGCGTTGTGCAAGTATAAAGGAGTGGAGGGGGGATTATGGTCTGGGATTATTTTCAGGGGTTGGGCTTGGCCCCTTAGTTCCAGTGAAAGGAACTCAATGCTTCAGCATATGGAGCCATTTTGGACAATTTTATGCAAAGGCAGGCATCCCAGTACTTTTGGCAATATAGTGTTCGGCTGTAAAGACTATTACTTCCCATACTTTATGTACAACTACGTGAATAGTATGTTATTATACGCTGGAGCCAGGTTGTTGTCATATACCTGCTAGTTTCCATCGTTTACATTCAAAATACTGCTAGTTGTGACATTCTGTGTTAGTGACTTTTGTTTTCGTGCTGCATTTTTAAACATAACAATAGTTAAATAATGACATTAACAATAATAATAATCAATAGTTTACCTGTGAACTAGTTTTAGAAAAATTTCAGAGCAAGTTATACTATGGTGTTTTACTCACTTATAAATATACCAAATTTACTGCCACTGAACCCTTATACAATTTTGTACGATTGTAAGAAACAAAACACAGCACAGACATTTGGCTGGTTTTGTTTTAGTAATCCAGTAATCTGATCTGAACTAGATCATTGGTACCGACTGACACAATGCAATTTTATATCAGGTTGTTTAAAAGACATCCCAGAGGAAATGGAGGAATCTGCCCACAAGATGAACCAGCAATGGGGTCGTGAATTTGACGGAATGTAGCCAAAGGTACAGGTAAGGAAGCCCCAGCGCCGATAGATTGCGGTGTTGCGTATTATCTAATCCTTTTTGGGATACATTTCTTATGTATGTGAGTAGAGGACAGACTGTATTATGTGAATGGCATTATTTAATAGCGAGCCCGGACACCTACATGTTCCTCTCCTCCAGAAACATCTGTAACAGGATTTGGCTCCTCATTTTTTGGCGTACTCCCAGTACATTCATATTAAACGTTAAACAAATTAAATCACCGTGTGGTGGATCTGATTTTCGGTGTCAGTTTATTAAATTTACTTTTATACTTTTTTATTTGTTTCATAGATCTGTTTACTTTTTATTTGAGGTTACTCCTGATAAGAAAAGGTCTACCCATACTTTATCTGATTTTACATATAACGTGGAGGAGTTTGTGGTTGCTGACTAGTACATTTAAGTATATTGAAGTAGGGCCGCTTTAACAGTCAAACGGCTGTTCAATATGGCCAGAGGGGCCGACGGGATTGAATTTTCCCTCAATTGGCCACTAGATGGCAGTGTTGTAAATACGCATTTCCTCAGATTAGCCAGTTGAGGGCAGTGTTTATTTGCCATTTTTTAAAGTTTTCGTCGCCATCCATTCATCTACTTTCCATACCGCTTATCCTTCTGGGTCGCAGGGGGTCCGGAGCCTATCCCAGAAGCTACGGACACGAGGCGGGGAACAACCCGGGTTGCATCAAACCAATTGAATTTCAGTTTGCTTTCCAATTTTATTGGAATACAAAGGAGTATAATGTGATTGTAGATTTAGTTTATACAGTGATGTAATAATGTGGTTTCTTAAAATATCCTTTTTAGAGGGCAATGAGAGCTGAGACTGAAGCCTCTGCGTTCCTGCAGTTACAGCTCCCACATGCCAATCTGTTTCGCCTGGCTTCAGGCTTATATTTCACTGGAGCATCCTCAGTACAAGAGAAAGGGCTTTGCTGACTTTCAATGTCCCTACTAACACTAATGGTATTACTACTAGTGATTTAAAGGAATCGCTGCAAAATAGCTGTTAGGGGTTAGGGTTAGGGTAGCTGTACACATCTACATTGAAGGTGATACTTATATATTTGCCATTCTCTTTTTTCTGAAGCTTTTTACAAGGCAGACCTTATAAGTGCCCTAAGAAGCGGACATATAGCATGGAGTAAGGCTCCTGCAGGGTCACTTCCGATCTGGGTATTGGTAATATGGAATTACTGTAAAATGCAAAGCCAATTTAAGATGCGGTAAACTGGCCTGGGACAGATCATCCAACTATATACACGAAAAGCGACCTCGCTAAAGCTAATCACATGAGTTAAAGATTCACATAACTGTAAAACCCCTAGGTCCTGGTGCCGTGAAAGGCGTGGATTAAATGTGTGCGTGCAGATACACACGGGGAGGAGGGCTTGGGTTTTGCAACCAGGAGTCCTCGAGGATGCAGCCAGGATTTCAGGGTTGATGTGTAGGCTAAAGGAGAGAATGAAGTCATTGTTTCAAGTAAAATCCACAAGCCGGAGTGACGGGGGATTAATTTCAGCCAAAAGCTGCTATTGTATTATTTTTGGGCCACAGGTATTGACCACTCATCCCATCTTGATTCTATTGAATATTTAATATCTAAGTGTCAGCAGAATGTTGTCTGTCGCTGACTTAATCGAAGGCCTATGCCTTGTTGACATTCCTAGGCAGTCTTTCCCAGAGGCCTTTCCAAGATTCGTGTAAAGAAACGTCGTCTTTGTTCCAATCTAAACTGCTCCTGGACTAGCTGGGATGTGTAGAAATTGTGTGCGCTGTGTCCTGCATGTATAAAAAAATAAGCTGTTAATATGATATTTGAATGGTCATTTTTTGAAGCACGGAAAGGTCATAGAACTCAGTTACTTATTTTATACAGTAAAATTACTCTTTATAAAGTTAAATTCCTCTAAGGGAAAGCCACCAAGCCCTGCTTCTTACCCAGAAGAGAGAGAAAATGGGTGTGTTCGACATGGGCTTACGGCTGTCTGCAGCTGACATGACGTAGCACGACATCTGCGCGAGGCCACAGGGGTGGAGAATAAACTGACTGGCGTCAAGTCGGACAACTTTCACTTCTCCTAGTGTGCAAGATCTGACTGCAGTGGTTGAGCTCGCTGTGTTGCCGTTTTCACTGTCATATGTACAGTACAGAGTACTATTAAAGTTGGTATTTCTATGATTTATTATATTTTATTGTATTATTTATTTATTTGTTTATTTGTTTATTTATTTATTTCAACTTTATTTTACCAGGTAAATTAACTGAAAACCAGTTCTCACTGCTTCACAGTTCTTTTTGGGAGAAACAGCATATAACGCATCGGAACTTCTTGGGATACAAACGTCACACACACCAAGCGTGTCACTAAAATCTTCAGCCAATAAATGCACAGTTGTGTCGTCACAGAGGCGGCTCCCAGTTTGTGCAGCCGGGTGAGAGGCGCTGCACGATCTGTCGTCTTGCTCTCGTGAGAGTTTCGTACCATGTAACATGGTGACGCGGGGTGACGTTTTGCAGCGCCGGCTGAAGACGGACGAGAAAAACTAACCATCATGCATTGCGTCAAGACCAGAATGCATTGCTTTAAACCAGCGCTGTAAGCATGTGCAACAAGTCGAATGCACCCAATGCTGTAACCAATCACAGCCGTCTCTCACAGTTCAGCCAATGGGATCCAAATAACTACACGACCCGTTTTTTCGCCTTCATTTTAATTTTTTTTGTTTAAGGGTATAAAACCACTGTATGTCGTGTCCTTTAAATCTCACTGACCCTCCTTTCACTGCTATCTAGAGGTTATTTCCAAATCATTGTGCAGCATTCCAGTGAATTTCAAATATTTTGAGTTTCATAATAGTCAGTGAACATCAACTGGTCTTATTTTCGACCAGGTATGTGCTCTGGACTTTATCGAGCCCTCAGTAATCCGGCATCTCGCTGGGGAAGCACCACGATTCCGCTGTCTGTGCGCCGTTAATTACGCATCTTGTGAGCACCGGGGACCCCGGGGGGCTACGAGACTGGAAAAGCTGCTCTGTGAGGCCGGGGAGAGCAGTTTATAAACCGGAGCCGGTGGTCCGCTGACAGTACAGCTGTGTGATCAGTCAAGGCAGCTGGATGTGTTACGTGACCTGCACTGTGAGAGAGGGAGTGGGCAGAGGGAAGCTGTGTTTATGCAAAGGCCCTTCAGCAAATGTCATGCTTCATCTGACTAAGTAATCTGCTCTCAGAAAGGCCGCATTCTGCCGCAGCTCGCCTTTCCTCCCTTTTGGCTCCTTTGTTCCAACCTGTCTTCTTTCATTTCATTTCTTGCAGCATTCGGGTCTTTTGTTTTTTTTTTTTTAGGCAGTTTCACATTTTGCTATGTCTCTCCCCTCTCAGCCCTGAAGGTCAGCGCCGTATCTGGAAACAGGTTTTGAAAAAAGAAAAAAAAAATACTGTTCTTTTGACCATGAGATATTCAGAGGCTTCATAGCTGGTTGTTTTTCCCTGCCATGCATTGTATCCGCTAATTTCTATGTAGTGCCGCTCCACACTCCATTAGTTAATTTGAGCACTTGTGGTGACTTTGGGCCAATCAGTTACAGTGAACTGTGGAGGCCTGGGGTCACCTGACCTCCTTCACTGCAGCTTCTGTGCTGAGGCGACACCTTCAGCTCGCTCTGCGCTGACTGACGTCCCGGAGGGCACAATTACTGACCCCAGAAATTCTACCAGTTTCGTACTGTTCGTCTGAACCAGAGGCCATTTCTAGCTGAATTAAGTGGATGACTTGTTCAGCAAGTGGAAGTTTGCGGGGGTGGGGGGGGGGGGGGTAAGCCAGAGGCTTCGTGGCGGGGGGGGGGCGTGGCGGGTAAAGGCCGGGTATAGGGGG
>JAODKM010000016.1:16625627-16639884 GCA_026780845.1 Petrocephalus sullivani | reverse complement strand
TGTGTGTTGATTGGCTGAGGGTCATAGGTATACATTGATTGGCTGATGGTCATAGGTGTGCGGTGATTGGCTGAGGGCTCAGGGCTGTGGTACTCCTCGCATTGTGTTCTCATAGCAGTTGTCTGATCTAGGCTAGTTTTCCCATCCATGGCATCCAGTGAGCTTTCCGATCACCTGTCGATCACGTCGAATGACTGGGGAAAAAAATGGCAGTATTGGGGAATCCTGCTCATTCGACGCAGCAGAAGAACACCCTCCTCCCCTGACGAGCCGAAATCTGGATGCGTCCGTGTGTGTGCAGAATAATCACTCACGCGCGGTTAATATGCTGCCTGTGAGTACTCTGATGCACGCCTGTCTCTCTGCGGAAACACAGGCCCCACTCGGGTTATAAACACATACCCCGCAGAAGCCCATTTCTCTCGAGTAGAGAGTGCTAATCGAGCATGGATCTCACAGGGGGAACACATGACTTCCAAGGTGCTTTGCAAGGCATCCTCATGGGATGGGCCGTCTCAGCGGCTGGGCTTGTGGATGTCGGCTTCTGGAAGGGAGCGTTTTATTTCTCCCCGGATACCCCACTCTTCTCTGGCAGGCTTGTGGTAAAAGCGTCACAGGGGATGGTGTGTGACTCTGCGGGGTGGGACTCTGTGCCCCTGT
This sequence comes from Petrocephalus sullivani, assembly GCA_026780845.1. Lineage (NCBI taxonomy): Eukaryota > Metazoa > Chordata > Actinopteri > Osteoglossiformes > Mormyridae > Petrocephalus > Petrocephalus sullivani. Next base: position 16,639,224 of record JAODKM010000016.1, on the reverse strand, counting down.
CCAGAAGGTTACTGGTTCAGATCCCATGGCTGGCAGAGGAATCATATCACTGCTGGGACCCTGAATAAGGGGCCTTGACCCCACAATCTGCTCTAGGGATGCCGGATTAATGGTCTAAACCTGTACTCATAACCCCAGCTTTGCTCTCAAATGTAAATGTGTCTCTCATAGGAGAGCGATATAATTCCTTTGTACTTGTTATTATCTATCATACAAATGGAAGATAAACCATTATTGTTGTTGTTGTTGTTGTTGTTATTATTATTATTATTATTATTATTATTATTATTATTATTATTATTATTATTATTATTCTCATTCAGATTACAGCCTGTGCTTGTGTTTGTAGTGTTATGTGGCATGAAGGTGCCGGTCCTATGAATGATTCCCCTTTCGTTTGCTGGATTTCCACAATCCCCAGGACAGCTCAGACCTTCACTTTACTCTCCATCGTCAGCATCTGAGGCATTAGTCAGCATCAATTGGTCTAAAGAGATCCGATGAGCCTGTGTGAGCAGCCAATGAGCAGACAGGGTGTTCAGCCCCGCGTTTTGCATCCATGGCGAGCCAGTGAGGCTTGGTATTTCTTTGCACAATAGCTGAAAAAGAGCAAAGTCAACAAAACTTCAAACCGAACCGTTACTGAAAAAATGTACACAAAGTTAACTCTTAAAAATGAAATAACTGGCTTTCAGGAAGTGGAATGCTTTAGGGAAACTTCGGCATGTTGGCCAGCTTCACATCTGCGGCTGCTTCTCACACTAATTGATCAGAGTTGTGGCTCTTTTCTACAAACAGTCTTTTACGTAACTATGAAACAAGTCTAAACGGTCTAGCCTGTTTTATTACGCAGGAGAAAGATGTAGGTGTTTGAATCCTCGGGGGAGGGGGGCTCACTGCCATGTGAGGGACAGGGCCCTGGTGGGGTTGGGGGGTGTCTGATGTGTGGTATATGAGGGTGCTGCAGATGGCGGGGGTGGAGCCAGGGCGATGGTGAGCCGTTCTGCGCCTTCTACCGTTTACATTTAAGCAAGGTGATTTAATGATTATTTATTTATGTTAAATATTATTACAATAAAACCCCCAGGTTTTTTTTAAGTTTCGATAATTTGTGTGATTTTTTTTTGCCCTGAAAAAAAGTAGATGAGGGTAATTTGAGTACAGAAATAGAAAATGCTTTTTTATACGAATGGAATAGTCCTAATATATTCCGGTTAGATATTAGCGGTTATTTTTCATTCTGGCTGTGGGGGGCACCGAGGCATCCTGGCCTACCGCACAGGAAGAGCAGGCAGGCTCCACGTACACTGGCTGAGGGGATCAAACCCCCATCCCTGGCAGTGAAAGGCGACAGTGCCACTAACTGAGGCTGGGGATCAAACTCCCATCCCTGGCAGTGAGAGACGACAGTGCCACCAACTGAGGCTGGGGATCAAACCCCCATCCCTGGCAGTGAGAGGCGACAGTGCCTCCGAATGAGGCTGGGGATCAAACCCCCATCCCTGGCAGTGAGAGGCGACAGTGCCACCAACTGAGGCTGTGTGCTTCTGCATTTGTGTGTGTGTGCGCATGTGTGTGTTAGAGTATATATTACATTGTGAAGAACAAAATGTTCCCACAATGTGGTAAAGCCTGTTACTTTTTAGCTTGTGGGGACATTTTTCAGGTCCCCACGATATAAACTTCAGTTTAATAGAAATCTGTGACTGCTATTGAAAAACTAAAAATGTCAAAAGTCATGTATTTCCTTTGGTTACTTATGGTTAAAATTATAGCTGGGTAGGGGTTAAGGATGCCATTGATGGGATTAGGGTCTATCCCATAGTAATGAATGGACAGTCCCCACAAGGTATGAATACAAATGTGTGTATGTCTGTATGTAAGGTTTCTGTGGAGTGTGTGTGTCTGTGTGTGTGTACGGTTTCAGTACACATGTTTGACTTTTGCAGATTTGCAGTTTTGGTTACACTGTTTGGTTTTGCTCTGAATCTGAGTGTTTGGGAGCACCCCTTGTATTTCGGAGCTGGCCTGCTATTTGTCTGGGGGGTGGAGAGTCTGTTCCAGAACAGCGGGGGATGGTTTGAGCGGGACGTGGTGGTGGTGGCGTGAAGTGGGCGGGCGGCACGGCAACCGAACGTCCTGCTGCTCGCTGCTGCTCCTTTCTGGAAGCTCTGCCTCCTCACCGCTCATACACAGAGCGGCCGTCGTCGTTAGGAACAGGAACACACCCGGTGCAGCCTTATGATTAGCCCTCTGATCGAACTGCTGCTCGCTGCTGCTCCGGCTTCTGCTGGTCCCAGAAGCTCCGCCTCCTCGCCGCTCATACACAGAGCGACCAGTGTGGACATCGCCGTTAGGAAGAGGAACACGCCCGGTGCAGCCTTCTGATTAGCCCTCTGATCGAACTGCTGCTCGCTGCTGCTCCAGCTTCTGCTGGTCCCGGAAGCTCCGCCTCCTCGCCGCTTATACACAGAGCGGCCAGTGTGTCCGTCGCCATTAGGAACAGGGACACGCCCGGTGCAGCCTTCTGATTGGCCCTCTGATCAGCCTGCTGCTCCGGCTTCTGCTGGTCCCGGAAGCTCCGCCTCCTCGCCACTCATACACAAAGTGGCCGGTGTGGCCGTCGCCATTAGGAACAGGAACAGGCCCGGTGCAGCCTTCTGATTGGCCCTCTGATCAGCCTGCTGCTCGCTGCTCCGGCTTCTGCTGGTCCCAGAAGCTCCGCCTCCTCGCCGCTCATACAAAGAGCGGCCAGTGTGGCCGTTGCCCTTAGGAACAGGAACACGCCTGCTGCAACCTTCTGATTGGCCCTCTGATCAGCCTGCTGCTCGCTGCTGTTCCGGCTTCTGCTGGTCCCGGAAGCTCCGCCTCCTCGCCGCTCATACACAGAGCAGCCAGTGTGGCCGTTAGGAACAGGAACACGCCAGGTGCAGCCTTCTGATTGGCCCTCTGATCGGCCTGCTGCTCTGGCTTCTGCTGGTCCCAGAAGCTCAGCCTCCTCGCCGCTCATACACAGAGCAGCCGTCGCCGTTTGGAGCAGGAACACGCCTGATGCAGCCCTCTGATTGGTCTGCTCCCCTTTGATCTCTCCGTCTTTATCGCTCCAGATGCTCTCCGTGTGCTCCTGTTAAGCTGCGCGGGGAATCCTTCCAGGGTGCCACAGGGGACGTCCCGGGGATTCCTCCCCCAAAATGTGGGGATGCAGAGCTTGCCTGCTAATGTCATGCTACTCTAAAGAGGGTGACAGAGAAAGCGTGCTGTTGGAGGGCCCAGTCTGCAGCCTGTCAGAGCCCCTTCCCCACGATGGGGAGCAGTGCGGCTCAGCAGAAGCCATTTCCACTGTCTCGGGTACCCGCCCACTTTTTTGTGGGATTCTGGCATCTTTAGTGTGCGAGGAGGGGGCATTGCCATGGCGACTGGCAAGGGGCTGGAATACGATGGCTGGACGTGGCACGCCTGTGTCGGTCGACTTTGGCTGGTTCATTGCACTGTGGCTTTCCTGCTGGTAGAAGGAGCTCCCATAGGGGGCGTCCCACTCCCAGCTGGCACTGTAGACATTTCTCTATGGGTCTGTCCTCTTTTGCATACAACACAAGCCTGTGTTACGTGGCTAAGTACCGATCCCATTCCTCTACCTGGTAATGGGGAAGACCAATTCCCTGCTGCCGAGGAAGAGGGGGAAATCCCACCCAGTAACACGCTCGATAACGGCAGGAACTCCGACACCTCACTGCCTCCAGCTCCCCGTAAGCTGGGCCTGGCAATGGTCCCACAGGACCACAGGACTTAGGAGAGGGCCCCCCGGTGGCTTCAAGAGACATGTCTCTCCTGGAGCAGGTGCTGCGTCGCAGGCAGGCCTTATGGTTGGCATAGCAACACCCGTTACTCAGCACCCAAACCGGAGGCTTCCAATCTGGACGAATCCCGGCGCTCCGGAGTGGCGGAAGTCTCCGCCCTTGTTGCCATGGCGCCACCCACCCGGCCCTGGGGGGGACGCGGGAAGCGCGGAAACCAGACCTGGGCTGCCAGTAGATGTCGCCGCGCTGCCTCTCCAGGCTTACTTGCGAAAAAGCGACGCGCGTTTACGTTGTTTCATGAGACATGCGGGCGATAAGGACTTCCAGTGGAATTCGTAAGACACGCAACCCTGACCGGATGGATGGTAGTTGCAGGACTTTATTATTATTGTTGTTCATATCCAACCACAAAGGTAGTTGTGTGGCCATGGAGGGAGATCCTCAGGGTCCAGCGTGGCTCAGTGATGTTGCACAGATGGTGTACTGGGCAGTCACACCACCAAAAGGGGACTTAGGGTCATTTTCACGTGCAGTTTCAGCAGACTGCAGACCAGTGTGGCTCAGGATCTTACCTTGGTCTCACTGCCCCTGCTGGTCGTGGCCTTCCCAGCATGCCCTTACTGGTTTGGGATCCCAGTGAGCCTTGAGGGGTGGGGTGGAGTTATGGGCCTCCTCTTCCGGAAGTGCCCGCTTCCTTCCCGGGTAACACGGCCTCGGATGGCTGGAGCACTCCGACGGATCTGGGCCCGGCGGCCTAGCATCCAGCCAGAACAAACCGTCATTGGCGAGGCATGCCGTTCCCAGTCAGTCACCTTTTTAATTATATGGCAAGAAAGGATGGCCGCCTTTCCTCCGGAAGCTGGCTGGCTCGCCGGGATCTTTCCGAATGTGGACTTTGGCAGACCATTCAATCACGAGTGGCAGAGGGGATCCGGGCGAGTAGTGAAGTCAGCGCTCATTAAAGGGCTTTAAGATTTAAGATATTCATTCCTTCAATCAGTTTATAATGAGAATAGTTCATTTGCCTTATCATGAGAAGGTAACGATGATGCCTAATGGTTGTGGCACAAAGTGGACTATTGAAAAATTTGCCTGAATTTTGGGCAAAACCGCAACGTTGAAGATTAGCTACTCTCTACTTATATGTACTAATAGTATATCTGTAACATATATCTGTGTCAAACTAGCAAGTGAATGCAAGTCTCCGACATTCAGAGACTGTTGAGAAGCTCCGTTGTGTCTGTTGTTTTAGCTTATTTCGCACTGCATGCAGATGTGTGGAATAAAGCGCCAGACCTCTGGCTCTGTGAGCCCTCGACGGCTGGCTCAATTTTCTGGCCAGTTTTCCTCTCGGATTTAATCGCCGTGCTGCTGAGTGTCTGTATCCCCACTCTGTTAGGAACACAGCCTGAAAGGGGAGGTTTAACGCACCCTCATGTGGACGTGTCTCACTGCACCCTCTCCATTATTCAAATGCATGGTTGTTTTTAGGCATTTTCATTGCTGAATTTATCAAAATGATTGAATATTTTTGCAGCCGGGTTTATTTATGGGAGTCCAGACTGTTCATATTCTCGGAGCCCGGCCCGCTGCCCTCGGGTCTGATCCAGGAGGGGATTCATTTCACGCTGGTGCAGCTGGAAAACGGAGGTTGGGCTGGATGGGGGGGGGGTGGGCGATTCAGGGAACGTTCCTGGGTTAATTTCATTCTCTTCTAGAATGAATAGAGTTTTTGTGTTGGGGGGCGGGGGTGTGTGTGTATTGAATAGAGCAGATCGCCTTCTGTGTGGATCAGCTGTTCCAGCGGACTCTCAAGATTGGGAGCAGAATATCGACATGATTGAGAGGCGCCCTGGAAATGCCGGGAGATGGATGGGAATGCGTCCAGAAGCAGGGACCTGGGACCCCCCGGGGGGTGAGGCTGGGTGGGGGTGGCAAAGGTACAGAATTAATTTAAATGGGAAATTTGCCCCAATGTTTGCCTGTCCATCTCTCTCTGATGGGTATCAATGATGACAGGTCAAGAACTGAATTTAAACTCCGTAATGCCATTGGCCCAGACCGAGGACATGCCGGGTGGAGTTATGCCTGGCGAACCCCTCCCCCCCCATCCCGCAAGCATCCCTGGGATCATCTCGCCACCTGGAGTACGGGTTGGGTGCTGGACGAGGTCCCTGGCCAGCAGATGCTCACCACACAGAGAAGGCAGTGGCCCCGTTTAGGACCCCAGCTATTAAATATGTCTCATTAGCAAACGTTTCTCATGGCTATTTATAAATGTGGAGGGACGGGAATCTGCGTGAGTCGTAAATTTCCTGAATAACAGTTGCATAGACTTTTTAACAGGGGGATCTTATGTGCTTGGTCATTCTGTGTCATGTAGCTGTTAGGGTCGACTACGAGATGAGAAATTCTGCAGCAGTCTGTTGTCGGGACAGAACCAAAATTGCTATTGTGTTGGCCTTTTATCATCCATCCATCCATCCATCCATCCATCTTTAACCACTTATCTTAATCATAGGAGGGGGCCTGAAGCCCACCCCAGTGAGAATTTGGTACAGGGCTGGGTTATGTGATGCCATCACAACCTTCTGTAAGGAGCAGAGATGTCTTTAATAAGATTTATATCTCTGGGATAAGGGTGATATTCACTGCAATTAGAACCATTGTAACCCTCGCGTCTGTATTACATGTGCGGTCTTTACAGTTGCCTGTCTATAGATTTTATTCTGACATGAAGAATGTGAGGCTGCAATGAGGTGCCAGATCCCCTTTCTGTTGGAACCAGGAAGTGACCCACACTGTGCAACATGACGGACATGTAGCTGCCCAATCAGGGGAGAGAAAAGCCTCCCGCTATTCAAACGTGTTGTGCATGTGCTAAGTAAGCTCAGCCTTCACCTTGATGAAACGGAGATCTCACACTAATCTTCCTGATGGCGGCATGCCAAGCCGGTCAGGCCAGGCCACCCTTCCAGGGGCCGCAGACTCCAGCCCGTTTTGGGCGCTCCGCGGGTCTCCCCAAGGGGGCTGGGAGATATGGCACCCCCGGCACGTCCGGGGACTTCCCAAGGTGGCTGGGAGATACAGCGCCCCCGGCACATGCAGGGTCTCCCCAAGGTGGCTGGGAGATACGGTGCCCCCGGCACATGCGGGGTCTCCCCAAGGTGGCTGGGAGATACGGCACCCCCAGCACGTCCGGGGACTTCCCAAGGTGGCTGGGAGATACGGCGCCCCCGGCACATGCGGGGTCTCCCCAAGGGGGCTGGGAGATACGGTGCCCCCGGCACATGCGGGGTCTCCCCAAGGTGGCTGGGAGATACGGTGCCCCCGGCACATGCGGGGTCTCCCCAAGGGGGCTGGGAGATACGGCATCCCCGGCACATGCGGGGTCTTCTTTATTAATTCTTATAATTACCATTATAATGCTTTATAAAGGTATCTATAGTGCCTAGTGACTGTCCATAGAAGATATTGTAATGCTTTATTAATTCTTATACTGATTGTTGTAATGCATTACAGATAACAGCTTCAAGTAAAGTGTTGCCAGAAAGGTTATAGTTCCCAGTAATCAACGTTTACTTTTAGTAAAGTCCATCTATGCTCCCAAAAGCAGTAACCTAAGACAGGACCATTCAAACCAAACTGGTTCACAAAAAATGCTGCATGAGCTATAATAAGTCTAGTGCTAATACCAGTTCTGATTGTGTATGCTTGGCTTTTTAAACAGGCAAGCCAAGGGCAGCCTTGGTCCTGGCTGACACAGTTTTGCAGGCAGCATGACTGTGCCTCCAGCATTTTTGGGCAGTTTTCAGCTAATATAGGTCAATTAAATTAAAGTCAGGCTAGAAGCTGCACACTTTATCCTCTACAGCAGTGTTTCCCAATCCGAACCTCGAGACTTGCAGCCAGGCCATGGTTTTGCTCCCTCCGAGTTCTCTAAGAGACAGTCCCCGTTTTTGTTCCCTCCCAGCCCCTGGTAGGGTTCCCGGTTTGTGGCTGTTACGGCGGTGCCGTTACTATTCGTGCCGAGGTAGCTGGGTTACGAAGACCAAACATAGCTTCATGCTTCGTGGTTTTAGTGTTTTACGTGTCACGACACTTAGACATGCGGTCACCTGCTGACACAAATGGTGTGTGTCACACACACATGCTAATTTAAATCGAGACGGTGCTAGTGGGCTAAACATAGCTGCCCTAGTGCCTGTTTGGGGTGAGCGGAGTTCAGCGTCACAGGAAATGACACTGGAGCGTGGCGGTGTGTCTTCCTCGCCTGGCCTTTAGCTTTTAAAGTGACGGCCCAGTCAGGCCTTACTGGGAGCTTGACTGGGAGACCTGCAGCCAGGCTCTGGGAGAGTGCCCTGTGTCCTTTTTACATTTCAGAGCTTGTGGCTCCCGGGCGGTTGATAGTGGTCTTGTCTCGAAAACGAGAGAGATGTTGTCTGGCAGCCATCAAAAAGCATTAAAACACATCTTTGGGTCGGTTCTGTTGTGGCCCAGTGGTTAAAAAATAAATATATTTTGTAGCCTAAGGGCTCATAAACGTCTTCCTGTTTGGACTTCAAGTAATATATGTTTGTCTGAGACTTTTAATTATAATATAAACAGGCAAATAGACTTATGCTTGCAGAATGAATGTTATTTCACAGTCCATTATAAGTCAAAAATTCCAAAACTAAACATTGAGCAGTGGCAAAAATCAGGTTAAATAAAGAAGACTAATGAATTATTGCTGAGTGATGTGCTAGCCTCTTCCGAATCAGGGCCGGAGTTAATGATTCCTGTGCTCAAACACGCCTGTGTTACAGAGATAACACTGAGCAGCTCCGTGGGCCGTGCACCTGTAGTCTCTGAAGAAAGGGCATCCCTGACAACTGGGGGAGCTTAAAATAGGCCGTCCCAGCCGGGGATGTTGTGGGCGGGGCCTGCGGCTCGCCGGATAATCGCTCTGATTACGAGAGTGTGCCGACGCCTGGAGTAACCTAGACTTCACAGCACCTGTGCATCCTCCGGAGTATAACGCAGCTTCAGAGCCTGATTACCGTCGGGTGTCTTTGATGCGATGATCTGCAGAGGCAGTCAACTAGACGGTTTCCCGAAAGCCGTCGCCCTCAGGCACGTCGCGGCTCTAGCCCCCGGGATGCCAGGCTCTGCAAAGCCAGCTCATGCTAATGAGAGAGCCATATCTGGCACACCGCAGTGACGCTGTGATTTACACGCGTTAATGTCCCTCTGAGCTCGACCTTCATCTTCACAGCCACCTCTGTCTGCAGTGTTAGGGCCGCTTTATACGCGACACGCGCGACGTGCCCTCTCACGCATCATGGCCGCCAATCATTTTCTGCGTCAATTCCAAGCGCCGTCTATGCAACTGCGCCAGGAATTAACGTACCACTAAAAATTGGGGTGGCAGTAGGGTCACCCCCACGGTTCTGTGTGTTTATATATAGGCCAGTTAATATTAAAGTAGCATCTGAGTTTTTTAAGAATGAATGGCCACAAAAGATCTGTATATTTCAGAGACAAGTGCGGAAATATTCCGAGCACTATTGTGTCCCTCTGTATACAGCATCTTTAAACTTTAATACAGTTTAAGCTTCTAAGAAAACAGTGTCATGTGTATAAAGTACAATGAAATTCTAACATATGCTTACTTGCCTTCTTTTATAAGCAACATTATTTTTCAATACAGTTACGTTATGGGGTTTACGTTTACATTTCGCTACAAAATTTATATTGTTATAGTAAACAAAACTTAGCAAGCTCTGTAATTTTAATGACTGCCCCTTTTCAGGAATTATATGTTTAACATTAGTTTACAGTTTACTGCCGCTAATTTTGCATGTACTACATGCGCTCTCTGAGCTAATCCTAATCATTTTGCTGTTTAAATCACTCACAAATAAATGTTTGTGATGGATTGATTTATTTAGAATTCATTTTTCTTTTATAAATACTGCAATACTTATTGCAGAAATAGTTTTTTTCCCCAATATCGTGCAGCCTAATTACAATGCCTTATTATTAAATAAATATTACGCGATATCTAACATGCAATGCAACATTCAGCATGGGGTAGTAAAGTGAAATGTTGCAGAGTAAAGTACCAATATGATGTGGAGTCATAGTTAGAATATAGAGAATGTTGCAGTACAAATAATTTTCATCTAACATTTCATGCCACAACGCTATACAAACAAGTGAGACTGGAAACAAAGGTGCCAACCAAGCTGTTTTTTTTGCACTGCCCCCTATTGGACATGACCTTTATTCCTTTGGATTGACATAAACTACGCACGCAAGTATAGTCGGTACTCTGCTTGTGTAACGTACGTGTTGCGTTGCATGTGCGTCGCTTCAAGTAGATCCCGGCCCTTAGGGCCACCCTGTCATGTCAGCTCTGGATTCATTTAAAGGGACAGCGATGCGTTTCAATGTGAGTATGGCGCGATAGAGTAAGACTACATTGTTTTTCATGTAGTCAAAGGGAACCTGCTTTATGCTGCTATAGTTATGGCATTAATTATATTTAGAAGATGAACAGTGGCTCATTTTCTTAACCCTGTGTCCTGTTAACAGTGTCTTTCTTCCTGTAGTCCAAAAACATGCAGTTTGAGTGAACTGGTGTCTGTAAATTGCCCAAACATGTAAGTGTGTGTCCTGGTCCTTCTGGCCCATGCCTCTTGGGACATGGACTCAGTGGTGCATAAGTAATTGATGGATGGATCTTCTTTCATTAAGTGGATGCAATTAATATTTCTCACCTATTATGGCTCTTTAGTCTTCAGTGTAATCTTTCTTTGGAAATCTTAATGAGGCATATTTGCATCATTTGATTTTGAGTGCTACTGCTTTTTATAACTAGATGTCTAATTGTTTTTTTTTCTTTGTAAGCAGCTCACCTGTTTGTAATGCGTTTAAGCATGGGGTGGGAGGGGTAGCTCTTTAGTTTATCTTGCCAGCCACCCTGTCTCCCTTTGCTTTCTTTATTTTTGGGTTTTGATGAAATCAAAGAGCATCCTGCTCAGTTTGTTCCGGTCTGTCCCGAATCTTCTTCAAGGCTTTCATTCCTTATGAAGTTTATTTCCATGAATCATCAAGGGAGGTAAAGAGGCGGCACAACATTCAGTCTGAAAGCAAACTGGAGACGTGCTAATGAAATTCTTAAATTAATGCCTGGCTTTATGAGGTATACTGAAAACTCCAAGGGTCCAAGGGACGTTATTTAGGGTATTTACGGTACTAGCAATATCTACGACATCTACAGTCTTTACGGTATCCACAGTCACATGTTAATGGGTCCTTTATTTTGTCATGAGCTCCTCATTAGGCTCTGTAACTCCTGGCCATCTGGCACATAATGCCTTATTGATCAGCTCAGTCCTTTTCTGACACACTTTACTGTGCCTGTGGGTTTCAATCAAAAACAATTGTGACTGTTGAGAAGTCAGACCTCATGCTGTAAGAGGGATTAGTCTGGCGTACCCTACTCTTGACTTTCCTCCTTTAACTCATTTCCAGTTATTTATTCTGTAAACCGATTTATTGCATTGCTTTGAGTTCCGTAATGTCTCGCAGATACAGAACGTTCCCCCTCTGCTGTAGTTAGGTTTGCCTGATTTTTTACGAGATTGCTTTAATACTGTTTCCTTAGACGCGGCCATTCACTCTGGAGGGAATTTGAGACATTTTGGACAACGTCTATATGGTACCGCTGAAGACCGTCCGGTCAAAACAGCCGGATGAGAAATTAAAGAAATTTCCACGCAGATTTCTGCTCTGGTATTTTAATATCAGGGTTGAACTGCTTTGGAATTCAGCATAGCAGAGCCGGGTATGAGACAGTGCAGTTTGTCGCTTAAGCTCACTGAGCTGGCGTTTAACCAAATCAGCCCACTGGATTGTATCACTGGATAGTGAAGACAGTCAGGCATGAATATCTTGGTAACTACATTTGTCAGGGACCTTCAGGGATGATTTAGCTTTTTTGTGTATCTCAGGTGGCTTTAGATCGGATCTTGCGTGGACAGGGGTCCAGTCTGACACTAGGGAAGTCTCGACCATCAGGTCACATGACCAGGGTGTGTTGAATTTGGGAGGAGAGCCACAGAAACACGGAGAGAACCCCAGGGTGGGAGCAGAACACAGGGAGACCAGGAGCTATCAGGCCACCTCCTTACAGAGCCACCAAGCTCAGGATGTAAAGCACATGTAGTGCTGACTTTATATGCCCCAGCGTGAGCATGCTCCATCTGCTCTACATCTCTTCTGAGCTCCGATGGCCATATCATTGCCAACCAGGTCGTTGCTGAATGCGTTTGTCTCACAGGCAGGAGTGGCAGTTGTTGCCTGGGACAGCCACCCTCGGCTTGGTGGATCTTGTCTGTTTTCCCTGAGTGAAGCCACTCTGCCTTCCTCCTGCCCTTTTCTGAGATGCCTGGCATGAATCGGAGAGCCAGCACAAAGCGTGGTCCCCGGAGATCAGGATTTGGGAGCTCTCAAGTGGCTGCAGAGGCTGTCCCCCTTCTCTAATGGAGAGCCAGGGGTTTGAGCATGGGGGGGGACTCGCTGATTGCAAAGCGGTCTCTTCAAGCAGATTCCTGGAAAAGTACAAACAACAGCGCCCTTGTCCTTGATTGCCATTGAAATGACATATATATACATATTTAAATTCCCAGAGTGCCTTTATATTAGAGTTGCTGGCATGTCAGCTTGTCATTTTGCATTAAGATGCAGCTTCTGGGAATACTGGGAGCGACGACATTCCTGTAATGTGCCATCAGTAAAATTCTAGCTTAACACGACGTGTGTTTCTACGAGTGTTCCCTCTGAGCCTGTCATCGCTAACGTCTTAAGAAAGACTTGCCGAAACCTCATGGCTTCAGGACCTAAGATGAATGAACAGTGCTTACATCAGACGCAGTTGCCTAGGCAAATGTGATGTAATCACAATTTGGTCCCAGGCAGTGCGATTAGTAGAATACCAAGGATGACTGATGTGCCATAATGAGGCAAATCACAAAGGATTGCTGCGTGATTGATATCAAACCGTGATTTTTCCTAGCAGCTGATGCCTGTCAAAATATGGTCACTTATTAGCGATGGACGTCTATTATTTACTTGGAAATGGGTCACCACCTGACTTCTTGAAGTTGACAGAAGCCTTTTAAAGAAACTCTTGTCAGAGCAGCGCATGGCTTGCAAGATCTTAGCATTTTGTTAATGTGTCTGAGGTAGGAGGAGGCAGTGTGGGTTGAGGCAGGTTTGCTTGCTGGTAGGATGGGAAGGCTGCATTCACAGCCAGTCAGTCAGAGTGTAGGTCTGTTATGCTGTATGTGGTCTTCATTTGCACATCAGAAAGCGTTTCCCTTGGCCGGGCCGCGGATAAGGGCTTTGTTCCTGTTCTGTTGCCCCGGATACCCCTTTGCTTTGTTGGGCCCCATTGAAGCACCTTCAAGAAGACGCCGCTGACTCAGTTCGATAAAGAAGATGCAAAAGCGGGCCGGCTCCCTCCCACCCTTGGGTTTGGGACGCGGCACGGATGGCGCCCTCGGCCGTCTCTCTGAAATCTGATGAAGGGCACGGGATGCGTTTCCTTCCTTTACTTCTATTCATGGTCCGTGAGGAATGGCATGTACAGTCGGACCTCGCTAAGTCGAACCTCCTTAAGTCGAAAACCTCCCTATGTCGAATCACTCGTTAGTTCCCGGCCGAATTCCCATAAGACCAATGTATTTTAGACCTCCTTAACTCGAAATCTTTTCGGCTCCCAACCTCCGTAAGTCGAATTTTCTATGGCC
>JAODKM010000016.1:16595185-16621608 GCA_026780845.1 Petrocephalus sullivani | reverse complement strand
CTGGGTGTATCCCAGCCGTGTGCCCTGTGACGGACTGGAATCCCATCCTGGGTGTATCCCAGCCGTGTGCCCTGTGATGGACTGGAATCCCATCCCGGGTGTATCCCAGCCGTGTGCCCTGTGACGGACTGGAATCCCATCCCGGGTGTATCCCAGCAGTGTGCCCTGTGACGGACTGGAATCCCATCCCGGGTGTATCCCAGCAGTGTGCCCTGCGACAGACTGGAATCCCATCCCGGGTGTATCCCAGCCGTGTGCCCTGTGACGACTGGAATCCCATCCCGGGTGTATCCCAGCCGTGTGCCCTGTGACGACTGGAATCCCATCCCGGGTATATCCCAGCCGTGTGCCCTGTGACGACTGGAGTCCCATCCCAGGTGTATCCCAGCTGTGTGCCCTGTGACGGACTGGAGTCCCATCCCAGGTGTATCCCAGCAGTGTGCCCTGTGACGACTGGAATCCCATCCCTGGTGTATCCCAGCCGTGTGCCTTGTGATACATGGGATAAAGTTCAGCCGCATTCATCACCGCGTTCGAATACTTGGATGGATAGTTTAAAAACAGATTTTGCATTGGGGAGGTGATGTGTGATCACACCACGTTCTCAAGAAATCAGACATGCACTGCAGAACTGTCTGAGAAAAGGGCATTCTTAGTTAACACCATCCCAACAGCGCTAAAATTCTTACTCTGCGATTTTCTAACTTTGACTTGCAGCCATACATATATTTTCATTCTGTGACTACCCAAGGTGTTAATAGGAGTAGATCTGAAAACTCAGCGAACACAGACAATCACACCAGTTAAAGAGCGTCTGCGTGTCCCGTTACGAAAGGCCGCCATCCCAAGCAAGGCGAGCCCTCGGCTGAACTTCACGGGACATCGTAAGGCGGATATCCTCTACGTTGGAAAAATGGTGTGTTTACAGCGGAAAGAGCATCTGCTTTGCATGAGCTGCGCAGATTTCGTCTGAGCTGCTGATGGAGCGCCCGCTTCGCCTCCCGTTTATGCGTCAACGGAAAGAGCGTCTGCTTTGCATGAGCTGCGCAGTTTTTGTTGTTGCGGTCGGTTCAGCGAATTTTCAGAGAAGTTTTCTATAGCTTTCATTTTTAAAGGTTTCCCTGATGTCATTGCAGTACTTTTAAACCTTCACTCTTTTATCTACTACCAGCAGGAAAGGGGTAGTTCTCAGTTTTGCCCATCATTGTAATGCTTGTTTTGTTTGCTTGTTTGCTTGTTTGTTTTTCGTTCTATGTGTTTTTATTTTCTTCATGTGTCGCTCTGTTTACTACGAGCATCATCTCTTTCTGGGCTCCGTCTACAAGTGACCTTGGTTTTAAACTAGGACAAATAGTCGCATCTGGGTTTAACGAAAAAAAAAAAACTAAAACAAAACACAAGACGCCATTCCCCACATGCTGAGGAACCTGGCAGACTCCCCCAAAGGCAGGCGTGCACACGGGCTGTGCTGTCCTTGCAGAGAGCTTCCACATAAAGGTGCAGCACCCTTAAAAAAACCCCGGCATGCTGCTGAATTGCAGAACACATAAGCCCTGAAATGGAGCCGATAACAAAATAGCAATAAATCCTTTAGAAATTTCATCCTGGCACCGTTTGCACCAGAGACCTTACAGGACCGAATATGGTCCGAAAATTACACGGTGTATCACCGTAACGACTATGGAAATAATATGTTATGCATCTTCATTACATAAACCATACTAAAGTGAACTTATTGTTTTTGAATGGAGAGTTTTTGGATGTCTCCTGAAATACTCAATGTGTAGATTGTTCCATGGAACGTTTTCGGGAGGGGGGAAGTAGACCTCAAGCTATTTTCTGACAGATGGCTCAGGCCATGAAAGTCTCGGTTCTGTACGAGCGCTGAAGATACCAGGATTCTAACTGAAGATCCAGCATTGGGGGTTTACATTCAGCAGGTTCTGCCAGAATCCGAACACCCATCCTTGTGTGACATGGCTTGATGAAATCGAAGCCCCCCAGCCATCCAAATGATTGGGGGGGGGAGAGAGCACTTATCCCTGAGAGCGAGAAGGGCTGGCGGGCTGGCTCTCACTCGGCCACTTTCCCATGGTGCTGAGTGAAACGCGATACCGTTACGTGGGGCCCGATGGACGTCATCTTCGGACTCGGAGCACCGCGTGGGCCACATAGGGAGGCTGTGAAAGCCACCCCCACTCCAGCACCCTTCAGGGAAGGTTCCAGTCCCACCGATTCATAATTTATTACACATATTTCAAACAGAAAATCTCTCTGAGATGGAAAATAATGCCTGTCAAAGCCCTACCCTTCTCATGGTAGTGGGGTAGTGCCATATTTCATATGGACTCTTTGATTCAATATTTATTGTTTGAAAGAATTCTTATTCATGCAGCAGCATGCTTGCTCTGTCCATACTGCAAAAAAAAAATCACTAAGATCGAATATCATTCGGGCTTGGGAGATTGCGAAACCAGGACTGAACTTTTGAATATGGAAAGTGACATGATTTGGGATTAATAATTTCCTTGCTCATTTGGTTAAAAAAAAATCAAACTGTTGTTTAAGGAACATGTATAATACACCACAGTCAACTTTGCTAAGCCCATACTTGTCGTCTTACTGTTGACTACCCAACTCACTGATGCAAACTATACTGGTATGAATATCAACAGCATGGTCATCCTAAAGTTTGGCTTTGCTTAGTACAGCTAAATATCTTCTAGGGCTCAGTCTGCTTTCATTTTGCTAGATAGTGAAAGCTGCTGCGAGACAGGGTTGATAGTTGTGTTTCCATGTCAAACATACACCAGCCGCCGGCCAGCACCTGCCTCAAACGAATCCCAATGGGCCCCGATCAGGAGAGCAGTTTTGTTACCCTTTAAGTCAGGTCAGCTGAGCTTCAGAGAAGACATTGGGACATACGACCTATGTGAGGTATGCTGCGGCTACCGACTTGTGGTGGATAAGGCTTTTTCATTTTGTCGTGCATGTTTGTCTGGGTTTCTGTTGGTTTTCGTTTGAGTCTTAGAGGAGCCTTGGAGCCGTTTTGTTTGTTTCCCCAGCAAGAAAGTTCTTAATAAGGTCAGCTTACCACCCCTGTCCTGTGTTGTGGAAAACCTCTGCCTCACAATGCGCTGCATTGAATTGGCAGATGTCCTTCTGTTTCCTGTACCTTGGCCTTATGTTTATTGTGGCATTTACTGGTATCGTCGACATATTTTGACGGAAATATAGAAGCGTTAGTGTAACTAGCTGAAAGTGAATTATGACTCAACGAAACAGCCACACAAATAGTGGGGGAAAGCTGCCGAGGGCCTAGGGGCGCCCATCTCGAACACCAGAATGCGATGCCAGTTCCACTCTTGCTTAGTCGCTTGGCTACTGTTAATAATCTTGACATCACAGATATTCAGTTTCAGCACATTAAAATGTATAGCGCAGTTTTCAGTCAAGAGATAAACTGTCAGCCTGTCCCTCTTTCTCTCTGTTGTTCTTTCTCACAATGCGTGCCTCCCATCACCTGCATTTTTCATCGAAAAATACATAACGTTTGGCTTTATGGAGCATTTTTTCCCCATCTTTGCTTAATCAAGGGCAGGAAATGTCTTCATGTGCCCTGCCAATAGATGTTTGATGGTATTTAAATCATTTACACTCTCTTCTCCATGGTGGGAGGAATGTTTTTTGAGATTTAGATCAAATGCTTAAATTGAATTGATGTTGGTGCTGGTAGACGGCTTCGTAATCTCATCAAGCGTCTTACTGGAAAATTATTTGAATACGGCATGATGAATGAATGAATTAATGAATTAATATGATGGATGAATGGATGAATGGATGGATGGATGGATGGCTCCTATGTTATAATGTTTTTTTTCTCTAAAACCAGCTTTCAGGAGACATTTAAATTCTAACGGTGAACGGTAAAGTCTAACGGCGTGATAGAAGAGTTTCAGTGGTGTAAAAACGTAATTCGCCGGATTTTTCCCATAATGTTACGATTCGAACACCCCGATCCTTCTTAACACCTTTAATTACGAGGCATAACGCTCACGTGAATCTGTGCACAAAAGTGGCTGCCATGTGCTTCATGCTAGCTTTCAGTACTGTGATCGAAACGTCTGGTGTTTGTGGAATTATAAGAAGATGCCCAGACGACAGCTGATATTATGGTGAAGCTGAGTCACATCTCAGTGCTATGACACTGATATAAGGCCATGCTGAGTATTAGACTTGACTATGGAGAAAATGTAACCTGCTGATTAACTTTAGCTTACAGAGACACACCCACACTGTCTGGGAGGCTGGTCTGAGTAGATCAGAGCTTAGTGCAGGGTTCCCCAAGTCCTGGGGGGTCAGTCTGTAATACAGTTTGCAGATTTCTATGCTCAGACACACCTATCAAAGCTGGCAATTAGCTGGTGAGCTGAATATGGCGTGTTTAAGCAGGGAAATCTGCAAACTGCGGTGCAGACTACCCCCCTCCCGGACCGGAGCTGAGGAACCCTGGCATAGTGTGTTTAAGCAGGGAGATCTGCAAACTGTGGTGCAGACTGCCCCCCCCTCACTGGAACTGAGGAACCCTGGCATAGTGTGTTTCAGCAGGGAGATCTGCAAACTGTGGTGCAGACTGCCCCCCCTCACTGGAACTGAGGAACCCTGGCATAGTGTGTTTCAGGAGGGAGATCTGCAAACTGCGGTGCAGACTGCCCCCCTCCCGGACCGGAAGTGAGGAACCCTGGCATAGTGTGTCTAAGCAGGGTCCGTCTCCTTGTTTTGTTTGATGTGTCCAGCTCTGCTGAGTTTGGGCCAGAACAGACAGCCTGCATGCGTAAGACAGGACCACAGTCGATTTTCACAATATTTCACGGATGATGCCAGATGTTACTGTTGCCAGTGAAAATATTGCCTGCTTGATTCAGAGCAATGTTTGTGGATAGTATTTTTTTCTCATTTATTTATTTATTTTTTGAAGATGTTCCTGGAATTGGAGCTTGAATATTTCCTAGAAGAGGGTTTTGAAATAAACTGAAATGTCTCTGAACTGGTCTAGGAGTGAAAGTTTGCTGGTGATTAACTAGATAACAGTTAGAGATGTTGATTAGTAAGCAGGAGCACTAATTAAATCTTTTTGAAAAGTAAGTTCACATAAATGTCTAAATAGTAATTTACTGCTCCCTCACCTAGATTTATGTGTGCCTAATAATGCTTTCTTGAAACTGCAGCATAGAAATGATGTCATCCCATAAAGGAAGCTGTTAAAGGTTTATGCACACATATTATTCTTGCATTAAGCCGTTGGAATCATAAAGTGAGAAGCATTATACTCCCCAAACACCTTCCAGTAGCAAGACACTAGAAGCAATATATGCAAAATGAAGAGTCCAAACTGAAAACACATCACTGATATGAGACGTCAAATCAGCCTGGTTATCTTCTTTCTCACTAGCAGAAGTCAAACAGGAAGTGAAAAGCTAAAGAGCAGCGAGACACTCTTAGTGCTGTTTTATTACTGTACAGATCTGCGTGAGAGCCGGAAATCAGCGGGCCGCAGAGCAGCCTGTCTGACGCCTCGCACCCTGGTCTCCCTGTGCTGTGCGGGGTCTGCTAGGTCCCATTTGAAGGCAGTTTTGCTTGTTGTCGTCTCTAAATTCCTCTAACTTGTGTGTGGGCCCTGCATTGGACTGGCAGGGTGTCCCCCTGCCCTGTTCCCTGTGGTGGACTAGCGTCCTGTCCCACACCCACGCCGAGAGTGATGTGGGGTCTCGGTGGGCTTCTCATTGGCTGCGGATGTTCCTCTGCATATTTTTGGTATTTCGTATTTTACGGGTGGCAGACCCTGAATGAGAATCCGCACTGTTATATTAGCTCTTAGTGTATGAATGAGGCTGCCTGTCCGGCGCGTCCCCAGCGGGCGTCCCCGTGCAGCAGAGGCAGGCTCTCAGCCAGGATGGACGGTTAGATGGCCATAAGGTAGCGTCCGACGTGCCGTTCTGCAAACGATACTGTCCCACGTCAGCTCCTATTACCTGACGTTTTTTTGGTGTTTGTTTCAGGTGAAGTTGGGTATGAACTAGATGATAAATAAATGCACAAAGGCAGATGTTTACAGTGAGTAAAGTGCAAAAGTTCCTCTCAGATCAGGGCCTGGGGTTCTGTGGTGGAGAGAGAAGCTGTTCCTGACTCCTCTGGCCTGGAAATGGAGACTGTTTAGCCATTTAAAGTCTGGAATGTTTTGGGATGTTTTTGCAGTGTCTCCTCCAATGGATCTGAGCTGTCCTTAGGGAGTCGACCCGCACACCTGTCTTCCCATAGGAACTCATCGCCATAAACTTAAGCTGTCACGCATAAATCTGTAACAGTAACTGCTGTACCATACTACAGCAAAACTGTTAAATGATGCAAAAAATGTATCTTTCCCTGTCAGTGTCAAATGCACCTGTGACACGGGCAGGCCCAGGAGAGAGTGGGTGTGCGTAGTCTGGTTTAGGGTGGTGGTCCGGTCGTGGGACATTAATGATGATGTCATCACGGTACATCAGTCGTATCAGAGCTGGTGAGTCACGAATCGACATCATGCTGCTTAGTTAAGGCCGACAAGCCAACTGTTAACATCCTCCATATTCATCATGAATTATTATTCATAATAAATTAGACTGGAAGAATCTGTTGTCGCGGAAGATGATAGCTGGGGGGAAAAAAAAACCCAAAACAGATGTGGAGAATTCAGATGTTTTGCTGTGCCTGGTGCAGATTTACCGCACGCGTGCCACAGCCGAAATGAGCCGGAATGGTGTGGGGAGGCTGTGCGTACCTTACCGAAAAGGTGCACTTTTTCTGGAAACGGTGACTGCTTTAGCTTTATATAAAAAATAAAAAAAGGTAAAATTTTTGCTGTATGTGAACTGACAGTTCAGTGGAACTGGTTTAGTCATTTTTTGATACTTAGGCCCTGAGTTGCTTGAAGCCCATTTAAGTGGGTTGCATAAGATTGCATAAGATTGTGGTAGCTGCTGCATGATTGCGGTGGTTGGGATTATATACGTGGGTGTGCTTCTGTGTCATTTGCATCTGTTTTTTCACGCCTGCAGCTGTACCTTATGTGTATGTATGTGCAGGCTGTCTACAAACCAGAGAATAAACACATTAATTTAAATGCTTGGCAATTAAACACTTAGGGTGTGCTCACCCTTGACCCAGTTGCCTTGTGCTGTGCCCAAGCATGATCGCCCCCCACCACCCCCCTGACTCCCCCGCTGGTCTGCGCTCACATTGTACTTAATGATCCTGGCCCAAGCACGCTTTTATCATCACGGTGTGACTTTTTTGTGTTGATAAAAACATCGGAAAGAAAGCCCTGTATCACAGCAGAATAGAGTTCATGATTAATGTACTAATTTTGTGGCTTATTTGGAGTCATTTTTCGCACGGTGACACAGCCCTCTTATAGATTTATCGAGAATGCACTGCAGTGATTTTTATTTACTCATTCTCTATTTTTCTAAATATTTCTGAGTTTTTGTGTGTTGCATCCAGTTGCTCCTGGATACTTCGTCAGCCCAATTTTCCAGCAAACACTACACCTCTGTCGTAGAGCAAAATGATCCTTTTGCCTCCATGTCTGTTCAATGTTTGTCGCTACCTGATATGTACAACCTGCCCAATCCGTTCCTTCCGGGTCCGATTTATATATAGTGTACATGTGCACATGCGTGCACTAGTTATTTCATTGATGTCATGCCTGCTTTCTGTGGTCAGGCACAGTACACACCTATTCTGATGGCTAACCATGCCCTGGCCCACTTGATGAGGTTTGGTGAACCATGCACGGAGTGCTCACACTAATTAAACGAACTAGCCTTCGGGGGTCAAACATTCTCGGGTATGGTATGGATTGCCAAGTATGACAATACCCTTAAGAACAGCGGATATTCTGAACTGATCAGTTATGCACTGAAAGAACACATTGGTTAGAAATTGAGGTGTGACCCCAATAATGGGTCTGATCAGTGACCCACTGTTGGCGAGAACCTTTCACTCTGTTCGCTTCAGCTAGTCGTGATTGAGTGAGCAGCCTGTCGTAATCGGGCTGTGACACCAAGGGCAATTCTAATGAGAGAGGAAAGCTGAAAGTTAATGCAGTCATAGTCTCGCACGAGTGTCGTATTTCTGACGCCCTAAAGTGCGTGTGTCTGATTATAGATATAGACATAACTGGTATCGCGCCAAGGGGGTCATGAACCTTAATGAGATTAAATGAATTTCGAGACGTTATACTACCATTAATGTGAGGTGCAAAACAAGCAGACAAAAAAAGGCAAATCTCTTCTGAATTATAATGTATTACAAATGCATTTCAAATGTTTGCTGTACCCTTTAAAGAAATAAGACAATGTCACGGTAATTCCAGTGTGCATATTTCAGAATAGTGCAGAATTTGTGTGCATTGTGTGCAGTAGATGATCTTTTGCTGTAAAATTTGACGCCGTGCCTGACACCGGAAAATATGAAGAAGATTGTGAAGATTAGGGATTGTTGTTCCTCTCTAAAAATTGTCTGAATTGCTTTGGTATGTGTTTATTATCAAAGGGTTTAATCTGGAACATACTGCCAACTTTTATTGAAACAGCAACAGTTAACTTGATGCCACAATTACAGATTAGAGGCCGTGTGTGATTGGATGAGCAATAGAATAAGTGTAAGTAATTGGTCTGGCCCACCGGCCAATCAGGAGGATGTCCACTCCTGTGAGTGAATGCCCAATATTGGGGATAAGAACTGAATGCCTTTCATTCAGCTCTGGTTGTACAATTGTCCGTGCATCATTGAGCACGAGTGGCCATCTTTTTTCAACTCTCCTCCACACACCAGCATGAGAGGATGCGTTGGGGTCACACAGCTGGAGTAATTGGTGCGGTGGTTTATTAATGTGTAGGAGAGAAGCAGCATCTTGTTGTCTCTGGAGGCTCCAACTTGAAGCATCTCTGTCACAAGGCTTCCTCCGGCGGCATAAATAAGAAGTGACATAAGCAGCCTCTTCGCCATGGACACGCCGTGGGTTTTAAACCCCGAAAAGGACATGCCCTTTTCACCAAATAGACAATGATATTTCAGGACACTGGATAAATAAGAGACCTTGGGGCATAATTAGGTCCTGTTTTCACTCCTAAAACCCTCTTTGAGTGTGGAGACACCCTAAAATAGCCTGCGTCGGTTTGGAGGCCGCTGGGGTGACTTCTACGACTCTCTGCCTTGAGTTCAGCCTCAGTCTCAGTCAGTCAGCTCAGCAGGTGGTGACCCAGTGGCCCAAAAACCCAGGCAGAAAGGAAACATCGCTAACTAATCTGGAAGGTTTGATTGCGTCGGGTTAATGTCGGGACACAATAATTCCTGCAGGTGAAATGAGCCCGAAACCGTGAAAGTGAGCCCAGGCTCACTTAATTGATTATTGATTAGGATTATTATCTGGACAAAGCGGCGCTTTGCAGTCCTCTGAAAGCGAACGTGGCAGAGTGTGCGTAGCCGGCCAAGACTCTCCGGGAAGGGGAAGCGTAAGTGTTTGATGGGAACACTTCCCTTATTTTCATGTTCCCCTGCGTTTACCGGCTTTAAGAGGCTGCTTTGTGAGCACAGGGAGGAGCAGATAAGTAGGCCGTCCGCTTGCGAAGCAGAGGCATCGCTCTCCTTCTCGTCTAGCTCCTGTAATTCCCTCTTGCTCTTTGTGGAAGGAGACGACCAGAACAATGGCACACATTCACGTCGCCTGGGTTATTGGATCGGACAAAAACCAGGCGCACAGATTACCCCTTTGTGGCCCAGAGCTAAGGTGAAATACAGGAATATGTCTCCTCTGTCCTGAAGCACTCGTTAGCAAAGCCGTCTTGCACTACAATTCTCAAGATAATGGCGATCTAGCAGATGTAAGCTTCACAGTTCCAATATTCTGTAGATGCTCCACTGCTGCTTGGTCTGATAGGGCTGTGATAAGGCTGTGATAAAAAGAAGAGTTCAGTTATTTCCTCCTCTGAAGTCCTCTATATGATATCCATTATAAAATATCTATTATCTATTTTAAGGTCTTCCGGTGTCTTATGTTGCTGTTAAAATTTAAAAACTCTGATGCTAATATTTGATGCTGATATTGAAGTCTGAATAGAAGAGGCTTTGTGGTTTGAGACCTGATCCAGCTCTTCCCCTTCCACCTATGGTGGCGTAACCCACTCTGCCGGAATCGCCTACCTGCCCCCTTTAGCCGGCACTGGTTGACTTGACCGAACGTTTGTTTAGATGCAAACCTACATCTTCTCCTGACATCCCTTTCACCCGAGCTGTAGAAGCCTCTCACTTCATAGACATCAGAGATGCTTGTGAGGTACATCTGTGGGGCTAATTCTGTGGCCCATAATGCATCTCTCCAGTGATGGTAAATAGCTATGAGGGTAAATAGCTAACGCGTGCAGAGTGATACAGCATATTTGCTTCATCACTTATAACACAAAGTCCATCCTGAGTAACAGTTCATTAGAGGCTGACCCAATGATATCAGTTAACAACTTAGCTTCCCTGACTGTACCCTATTAATGTCCTTAAATTATACATTTAAAAGAATCCTACAAGACTACAGTCTATCTTGGCTCACTGCTCCCAGTTTAATGTCTTCTTCCTTAGTCCAAAAACAATATTCGACATGAGCAAGCTGTTTGCTTTTGGTGTAGGGCAGCCAATTTACATTTGATGCAGTGCGGAGTAATTTCCTGTAGTACTTGTTTTTGTTTCACAGTCTGAATGCTAAGATGCTAATCGACAGATGACATAGGGGTCTCAGGGCTTAAGGTCGCCGCCGGTAAGCAAGAAACTCAGCGAGTCATTTAATGCCACCTGAAAAGCTTCAGGGAAGTGTAATGTTCTCCATCCATCGCAAGCGAATACAGTCCTACTAAAGAAAAGATACACGAGATAGCAAATTATTGTTATAAAAATATCCAAAGACGCATGAAAAAATAGCACATTTGTTATTTCCAGCAGATAGCTGATAGTATCTGAAAAAGAGCTCTTCCTCTTATTGTTGTGAAAACCACCAAGTTTGGGCCATTCCAGAAGCTTCCATATCTCTCGTGGGAATTCCATGACCCCGCAGCTATAAATTCTGCCGACACTATGCAGCTGTATTTAAGAAATATTACTTTCACCAAGGTAGATGTGTTATTATACATTTATATTTTTCACAGGGGTTCCACATACTGTTTTGATAGTCGTGACAGGCAGACATTCCAGCAGCTTCCGTGCAATGAAAGCAGTGGCTTTCAGCCTGGGGGGGGGGGGTCGAGCAATATGGGGGGCAGTCTGCTGTCCTTTCTCTTGTGACCATAATGTGACATGGAGGAGGGCTCTTTGCAGTTGGAGGGGGGGCACACCCCCCCCAGCGTCCTCCACCGTGAACTCCAGAACACCCCCACCCCCCCCAGAGCTCGGACTGTCTTCCAGCGTGTTTTTTTACTTCTTGGCTGGGCTTGCAGTGAACAGACTGTTTCCATCGCAGAGTCCCGCCGGAGCAGCAGATTTGGTCCCCGGCCCTACACCGCACCGTGCCCCCCCCACCGCTAGAGCCGTGGCGTGACCTTTTCTCGGAAAGAGAGACAGGGTAATACTACGACTGCCCCAATTTTCAGACACTATTACCACGTGCATAAATATGTTTATGAATCCCCTGTGAATGTAAATCCGATTTATTAAAGATGGTGATGGACTGATACAATTTCAATAATATGACCATTATGCATGTCTGTGTGGAAATTTCGGCTTGCCCCTGTAACCTGTCTCACAGTGCTGGAGTTAATGCTGCTCACAGGGTACGCTTTCTGTTGGCCAGCCTGGCCATATTCCAAGGCCTCTGGGCATTAATGAATCACTGGGATCGTATGCTTGAGCTGAAATCGAAGTGACTTTCCTTTGGAAGCTTGAGCGGTGTATCTGTTCTTATTTGGTGATCTGCTTGTTACAATGGTTTCCAGCAGATTAGCGGCTGTGGTGACAACTGGGGACTGAAATGTCACCTCGTCAGAAGGAAGGGGGGAGGATTTTAGCTCCTGGCTGAGAGCAGCAGCACGTAAAAGAGGTGCAACTGAGGGAGGCTTAATCAACAAGATTCTCTCTCCCTCGCTATCTTTCCGTCACTCTGTCTGTCTCTCTACTCAATCTCTGTTTCTTGCCCTCTGTCTCTCACTTATTCCCCCTTGTTTTTATTTATTATTGTTCTTTCTGTTCTTTCAGCTCAAAGTAATCAAAACATTATTGTTCATTGTGTCAGCTTTTAATAATGCTTGCAATATGCATCAAAGATGTACATTGAGTTAGATAAAGACTGTGTGAATCGGAAATGAGTTTAGACGAGTTACGTGTCTCGTCGCGACTAGGCCACCAGCTGTGACACTCAGCGGTGACAAACGGCTCCGTAGCTGGACAATAACAAGTCAAAATATGAGTCGGGGGCCGATTGCTCGTCAGTATTCTGATCCCAGTGAATGCGGGGGCTAAAGAGCGACGCCTTTGGTGTGGGGGGGTCATCACAGGACCACGTTTTACAGAGCTGCTGAATCTTAAAGGGCACCTTTCCTGAGAAATCTGCGTTACATTCACTTTTTTTAGCGGATGCTTTTGTCCGAAGCGACGTACAAGTGGGGCAAATAGCGCATTGTTAACGAAGGACTGTCTAGGAGCTCCCGATGAATGCACTGTTACGAGTCTATGCAGCATCCGAGCAAGAGCTATGCAACATCTCCCCGCAAAGCACGAGCCTGGTGAGACCGGACCACCAGAGGTGCAAGGAATCAACTGTGAAATCTGGTGAGAGTCCGTGCTGTCCGGAATGCTTACATTTCAGATTTCATTTATGCAGCTTGTAGATGTTGTAGATGGTTCCTGGCATGTTCCTGGGTTATATTTCCACTCAGGTTCTCCTCGGATGCTCCTGGATGATCACAGTGTGAGCGGGCAGCCGTTCTGGTGAGCCAAGAGGTGCCACTAGTGTTGTTTCACTAGTACTACCGGCTTGTTCTGGAATGAAAGTATACCCAGCAAGGGGGCATGTTTGTGGTGTCACGTGACACAACTTAACGCGTCTTATGGCTTCCAGCGTAACAGCTATCCAGCCGTCTTCCGTACTATTTACCCGAGACGTAATGGGGCCTGGAGCCTATCCCAGGAATCGCAGGTTTCAGACACGGGACTCTTAGTGTGGGTCGCCAGGTATGCTCAGGACACACTCGCTCACACACGTACTCACACCATGGGCAATTCAGAGACGCCACATACGATCAGCCGTCTTCCAACCACATACCCAGTGCAGGGTAAAAGGGTTATTTGTTTATGTAGTAAAATTAAATTGATTTTGGAATACTTCAAAGTATACTCTGTAGCTGAATGCTTTAATGCCAAAAAAAGTTAGCATAGCAGCGTACGGCTGGAGTTCCCCCAGTCTGGATTGAAATGGTGTGCTTGAATATGTATGTACCTGAGATGTGCTCCCCGGGATACACTGGCATCCCACCCAGGGGGTGCCCTGATTCTGAGATAGGCTCAGGACCACCGTGACCCCGATTAACAGACAGTTATAGGAGAGACAGGGCCGCCCAGTGATTGAGTTGGGCTCGGCCTGCTCCTCATGTGCAAACTGTGTCACAGTCTGGTGTAGCAATGAGAAATTGGGTTGCTTCTGCCCAGAGACGGGAATCGGCACTAGTCCCGGAGCGTACAGCCTCATTAACCTTTTAATCCAAGGCCCCTAGCAATGGGCCCTCCCATGCCCCAAGATACAGCTAAGCTATTAATGTCAAGACAGTCATTCCCAAAAACAACATTCTTGATGTGTTTTGTGCACCCTTCTTGGATTCCAGAAAAAAAAATCCACAAGTACGGATCACTCAGACTCAAAGTATTTTGTGGTGCGTATGGCTCAGTAGGTTAGGAATCTATGTCCGGAAGGTTGTGAGTTTGGATCCCTTGGCTGGCAGAGTAATTACAGCACTGTTGGGCCCTTGAGCGAGGCCCTTAACCCCAACTGCTCCAGGTAGGCTGGTTCCTGGCTCATCCCTGCTCTCCAAGGCCAAGCTCTCCTCACTTAAAAGGTTGACGTATGGAGATGATTATAGGGATGCTATTGGGATACAGGTTTCTAAGGAGATCCCAGTCTCCAGCATTCAATACAGACCGCTTGCTCATAAGGCTGGTAAGGCACCTGTGTGCAGACTCCCTCTGTTCCATCCAGGGTGACTTGCTGCAACTTGACAAATGCTCACCTTCTTCAAAGATACAGGTAGTCCCCGGGGTTAGGAATGTCTGATATATGGACAACTTGTGCTTACAAACGGACTACCATGAAGCCTTTTATAATAAAAATGGTAGTAAAATACTTTGGCTTGTAATAACAACACTACTCTGTGTCCCTCCTGAAAACATTGCATTGCATTTTATCAGCTCAAGGTAGGGTAGAGTACAGTAAATATGTGCTGTATACTTCTATATATGAACCATTTGTGCCTGTTCCCTGTTTGTTACCTACAAATTTGTCTTACAGCCTTTGGGAACAGATCGTGTTTGTAACCGGGGACCTGTACTGTACTGACTTTTTTTCTGAGACTAAAAACTGCAACATAAAAGAAGGTGGATATCTCAGCTCCAGCAGGATAAATGTATGGATGGATATATTTGATTGAAAAAGTACTCCCATTTTTTATTAAGAAGCTTTCATAATCCATCTTCCACGCTGCTTATTCAGTACGGAGTCACGGCCTGTTTCAAAATCCTAGGGCACTCATGTGTGGATTTGGCTAATTCTGAAAGTGAGTTTGAGATCAAACTCCCTACAATATGTGAGTAATGAATAGATGAGAAGCTGAGAAGCACCAATGGTGCCTTTGGTGGGCGTTTGGGCAGCAGTGCGGAGTGGACTCAGCATGGATACAGCATGGTATGTTGTCTGGGGTTCTGCATGCCTTCTGTTTCGGCTTATCTTCGCTCGCGGCATTTCGTCCTGCTTGTGCCAGTCCTACGGAGGAGGACACGGCTCTCTGCCGCTCCTTTTCCTTTTATCTCGTTGCTTAGCAAATATTCTTTATCTGCAGTGACCGTTTATACAGTGTTTACTTTGGCCTGTTTTTTTTTACCGTCTGGTACTTTGCTGAAGAACCTTTAAGTATCTTTTTGGTTAGGCACTAGCTACTACTTTAATAGCTAGCACGATTTAACCGTTACGATATCTGCTAGTCTTTACCTGTAATATACTTCTTCAGACAAGTCTAGTCACACGGTGACGAATTCCTCAAATTGTTGCTACATGTAGAAACGTCCTCGTACAATTCTTATTACTATTATTTGTTGTTGCAAATTTCATGCCAAAGTAGCTGGTTTTTAACTTTATTATTTTATACATGGAGTATTTTTACACTAGCTAAATCTTGAGCTGACTTAATGTTCAACAGGTTGATTAATGCAAACATTTACCATATGAGTTAAGACTAAATCGAAGCCAGGTTTTTGTTGATCTGTAAGGTTGACTGAGCCTTAATTTCGTGCCGGGCGTTAGCCCACTGAGGTGTCTGAGATCCTCATGCTTTGAAGGACTCGTTTCAGTCTGCGTGTTCATAACAGGCAGGGTGACACTTCAGCAAGGTGCCAAAGATGGTGAACGGAAAGCATTTGGATACTAAGTGCTGACTGTCCCTGAGGAACACCTTCAGAAATTTAGGAGAACCTGATGTCCGTAACAGAATACACTGTAAGCAGATTTAGGAACAACTTCTGTGTAATTAAGGGATCTGTTTGAGGGAGTGTTTAAGAACCGGTGAATCAGCCCGACTTGCTGGAGATTCTGGTTTCTGGTCCCACCTAGACCATTAATTACCCAATTGGATCAGCTCTTATGCTGAATACAGTAGAGTGTTCGTTCCAGATACTTGATATTTCATTATTTAGGGCAGAGGTGCCCAGCGGGGAGTCACAGAACCTCAGCTCATAAAAATGCTGTTTTCAGAATATTATTTGGATGGGAATTTGCATAGCCCAGTGTTTCCAGTGCCCACGATGCCCGAGATTTCCCTCCCTGGATTACCAGGATCTGGTGTGCCTAATTTGTAAGGGATTGAGGCACGTCTGGAAAGAAACTGCAGACCTTCGTTGTGTCTCGTCTGGCCGTCAAGCAGGGAGGGCGGGCAGGTACAGCTATGGAGAGGAGAGCTTCTCCCGAGATGGCCCCACTGTTGGGGGGGGGGGGGGGGGGGCAGACTCTGGCTGCTGGCTGAGCTGTGGCTTTGAAATAGCCCACACACTATGGTGTGTTTATTCACAATATCGACGCCTCACCCAGCCAGGGCCCTTAGCCGACATCCGATGAGTCTGATCGGAACAAAGAAGCTTACCATCACCGCGATCTTTCCTGTCTGCAGTAGGACGCAGCCGGATAATGCTTTCAGCTAGCTCAGTGTGATCCGTCCCAGGGTAGAAGATGCTAACCTGTGTAAGGAAATCAAGTGGAGACAGACGGGGTAGTTGTATTTCAAAAGCTATAATTATGCAGTTGCTTTTCTCTGATGGGCCACGCTTGATTTAAAACCCTTTCTTTCGCGTGTGAGATTAGCGTCAATATTTGCTACTTGGCCCCCGCCTGCCCCCCCTGCCCCGATTACATCCCCTCTCCATCCCGCCCTCGTTCCGGTCTCCTTCCATACTGGTCTGGAAAGAGCGATGTCTTCCTCTCATGCCTGTTTCTGCCCTGCCTCTTTCAGACCGCCTTCTGTCAGAAAACAAAAGATCAATTTTGTGCTGCCTAAGCTCCTCCCCGCCGCTTCCTTTCCTTGCCGGAGCCCGTCTCTTCCTCCGCCTCCTTCTCCTGGCACGCTCGCGCGCGCACACACACACACACACACACACTCTCACACCCTCCCTCCGTCCTCGTAAAGCGTGGTGCTTGTGTGCAAGAGTTAAACTGGGAGGGTCTAGGAGAGAGAGAGGGAGGGATTCAGGGGAGAGAGTGAGTGTGTGTGTGTGAGAGTGAGAGAGAGAGAGAGGGGCATGTGTGTGCCTGCGACTTAAGGTTAAGGGGGGGAAAAAAAGGAGAAAAACTGAAGTAGCCGCCATATCCTAAGGATTTTTGTGTGGATGTCTCACTGAAGGGCCATATCTGGTTGGAGACGGAAGACTATCCAGATGGGAAGCTCGCACTTGCTGAACAAAGGCTTGCCTTTAGGTAAACAATTCCACTTTTGCTTTTGTGCAGGCATCCCGTGTGCGCCGCTCGGCAGGCATGTACTCGGCCGCTCGTATGTACAGTACGGCGTCCCCGCATCCCCTCCCCCATGCCCCCTCCCTTATTATCGGTCTCTAAGCGCTCCGGTGCGGCTCCCCCCAGCCCGCATTGTCTGCCAGCGTCCGCGGATCGGGGCGGGGGGGCGGCTGTCACCCAGGGCGGCTCGCAGGGCCGGAGCGACGCGCTTTCTGCCTGCTTTTTGTGGCTCTTTAGGCGGGGCGCCGTAGCGATCGCGCCCCCGCCCCGGGCGCGGAGACGCGCTTTTCTCGGGCGCGGAGACGCGCTTTTCTCGGGCGCGCCGCCGTCCGGGGAGCAGAGCCGTCCTCTGCGGGGGAGCCCCGGCTCGGGAAGGACGCGTGTCATCCTTCGCTTTCCCCCTCTCCTTTTTCCGCCCTTCGGCGCCTCGTAGCGCTATTGTCTCTCTTTGCACCTATCTGCACTACATGCATCCAGCCCCGTATCGGTAGCATTAAGCGTGGATCGGCACGTCGCCCCCACGCCGCGCCAGTTCCTGCCAGAAGCAGCACATTTCACCTTCAGCCGGGCAAATTATGTCAGAGGTTTTTTTTATTATCATTACGATTTTGCCAACCCCGTTTGGATCTAATCCATGGATTTAATTTTGTTAAGGCTAGTTTGAGGGTGTGATGGGGTGGCTGAGATGCCAGTGCAAGGCCGACTCACTTATTCTGATCACCATGTAGGACAATAACAAACAAACTATGCCATATATACATAACAGCGTGGAAGGACATTATTTCTACAAACCACTGCCCATTTAGTAATATATTTTACATTTTGTGACATTTTAAATTATCTGTATAAAATGAAAGGCTTCATTGTCCTAGGTGTCAGCTGAAGGATTTTGCAGCCCCCTAGACAGTAATTAAATGTGGGGGTATTTATGCTGTAATACGCTAAGATTGTGGGCGTCCGCGTGGAGAGCAGGGCCGCGTGCTGGCAGCGGGCTGGTCAGCTCGGCTGGCCTTCGCGATCGACACCCCCCCGCATCCTCAGACATCATACTGCGGACGCCAATGAAATATGTGGCGCTTTCCCGCAGCTGTTTATCGCCAGAGTCTTATTTACAGATGGTTCTGGTGCTGACACACTGATGCGTTTCCCACGTCTCTTCTGTGTTTCGTAAGCGCTCATATCGTACCATTAGTGTCGGTGGCTCTTCTGTCACTTGGGTGTCATGACTGCAGGGTGCTGAAGGCAGTGCATCTTTTCAACCTCTCTGCTCAAAATCCTTTCCTCCCCAAATAGTCTTGCAGACTTCAGTGGAGCTGGCTAGCTCTCCTGTGTAGGTGCCATCTCAGGTCTTCTGCATATTGCTAACCTCCATGCCCATCATGGTGTAATACAGTAACAGAGATGTGATGTGATCCACAGGTTATCAATGCTGCACATCTGTTTACATCTCCACGTGCTTGGGGTTGCTGCAGCCTTATAGAAGCTGAATATCTCATCAGGGGCATGTCGTTATGATCTATTTGCTTTGGATGTTGTCTTAATAATGCTCATGGAACTGTAATATTTCATCAGAGCTCATTTTCATTGGTTTATATGAAGCTGTGTTGTATCAGGGTCTCTGGCCTAGCTTTGTGATCCGCAGGCCTCGCTCTGTGAGGTTAGTTTGCGCTGAGATGATGTTTAGTTGCAGCCCTCTGACTCTGCGTCTGTCTGGGAATTAAAACATTATCTGTGGCTCTCGCCAATCTAAGCCTGGGGACTAATTATGCATCAGTTTGTCTGTTTCAGAGCTCTCAAACCCCACGCCAAACTTCTGTGAGTAGTGATTAGGCATTTTGGGCCATCCAGTTTAACACGCCGATCGCGGCGGGGCGGCCTGGTTCGCCCTTAACGCGCCATGTTAAGCACTTTCCCATCTCTCCTACGGCTTGCCATGCTCGCTGATGCTGGATCCGGAAGGACAGTAGGGCAGTGTGTTCCCAACAGACTTTATGACCTTGAAATCGGAGGCTGTCACACTAACACAAATGGAGATCGTGTAGGCAGGTAATGGGTCTTCACACTCCGTCACGCCTTGGATGGCCTGGTGTAGCAGTGCAGTGTGAAAAATTCATTTTTGTAATGTTTGGGGGGCTCATATGAGCCAGACTCTGGAGCGGAAGAAGCCACAGTACAGTTTAAGCCCCCAGAGATGGGAACAATGGCTTCTCCATGAGCTTTAGACAGCTGTGCTGGACATTATTCAGAGGTTAAGTGCCTGGGAAATATCTTTTTCCTTCCTGGTTTGGTTATTAGCTAAAATGTGTCACACAGTGGTTGTTCTGGAAGGTATAAAATGTATTCTTAATTTGTTCCCTTTGAGTACTGGGGTAGTGGTTTAAACATATGGTAAATTCGAGCAATATCACACTTTTCTGCAACAACTGCACCAACACTGAAATCAGTAATATCAGGGGTGTGTGTTCACTTCTGTTGACATTACACGCAGCGATTAACCATCTGATTTTTCATCCATCCATCTTATAAGCACTCAGTGTGGTCTGGGCTGTAGACCTACAGCCTATCCCAGGCAGCATGGGGCAGTCTGCATTCACGTGTAATTGCGTCTGCCTTTTTAATCACGTCAATATCTAATGGAGGATATTTGTTGTCAAAGTGTAAAGCGTGCTCTTGTCTTCAGCCTCACTACCTGGAGGATTCTGATCGTATGCTGGGACAGGGCGGCATGATGCTTCTGCTGGGAGCTGAGGCAGGTGGACCTCGGTGTGTGTGACAGAGGTGTTTACCGCTGTGTGCTCTTCATGCTTCAGCTGCTACTGGTTTGCTGCTGGTTTCTCCGTGTTGGGAGTAAATTAACCACTGTTAACGCGGAAGGACAGCTGAGTCATTAAATACTCTCAAAGTCAAGTGCATAAATTTAAACTCCGAGCGAGTAGCCCCCATGTGACTCCTGCTACGGGTAACTTCCCTAACCGGGACATATTCCCCACTGTCCCCCATGACTCAATGACTTCAGAGTTAGTGGGAGTAATGGTCACCATCCCTGGCAGAACCCCCATCTTCTGGAAAAGGACTGTGGATTCTCTCTCTAGTGTATTTAATTCCTCTTTTTGGAATATAAAATCTATCCATCCATCCATCTTCTAACCACTTTTCCTGGTCAGGGTTGTGTGGGGGGGGGGGTGGCGCTGGATCCGATCCCAGGCCATCCAGGAACATAAAATCTAAATCCATCCACCCACTGTATCAGTTTTCAATAACCGCATGCATTTTCCATCTCCCACAACCGTTGATCTGATCATCAAAGCGTAAACTGGGTTCTGGCTGCATACGGGATCCTGCACTTTAGCACCATGGCCCTACGCCGTGAGAGATTTAAGCACCTTGTGCCGGTGCCCTGGCTGTGAGCCGTGTGATATCCAAAGCTTCATCTCTTCTGGGACAACTCCCGCCCAGCGGTGGTCTAACGTGTTTTCCAGCCGGCCTGCCCCCCCGGCCCGCCCTGGCCCCTAGGCGCGGGCCGTGTGTTCGGACACATCCTGCTAAGCGAGGCCTCTCCCGCGCCATGCTACGTGCCGCTGCTCTGCCAGTTACACATTTTTCTCTTCACAATATGAGCACAAAGCACAGGGCTCGGATTACACGCCTCTCGTTATTAAAGGTATATTGCCCTCTCTTCCGTCTGTCAGACTGAGCTCCGGTCGTGGCAGTAAGCGTGCTCTCTCCCTCTTAAAGGGAAAGTCGATCCAGTATCAGTCTGCAAATCCATTACACACCTTTCCATCCACCCGTCTATCCTCCAGGTTATGCTTTTATTAAAATTGACATAACAATGCGTTTGCTGACTTACATTGTGTGCCTTTTATTTTATATTATTTTAAATTCTATTCAATGCGGGGGTCACACGGTAGCACGGTTGCCTCATGCCTCTGGGACATGGGTTCGAGTCTGTTTGTCTGTTTGCATGTTCCCCCTGTGTCGTCGGGGGGGTTTCCTCTGGCTTCTCCGGTTTCCCCCCACAATCCAGAAACACGCTGAGCCAAAACTGCTAGATTGCCCCTAGGTGTGTATGAGTGTGCCCTGCGATGGGCAGCTGCCCCATCCTTGCATACTCCCTGCCTTGCACCTGTAGTCTCCAGGACAAGCTCCAGACCACCAAGACCCTGTGGGTATAGAAAGCTGATGTAGGCATATGAAGTATCATTTCATATATTTTCTTAATTAGGGACTTGTAGTACATGAGGGATTTTCAGCTGACAGACAGTGTGTCAGTGTCTTGTTTGTTGTCACATGGGTCCGGTCGCCCCGGGCTCAGCACTGCCGTAACGGGGGGGGGGGGGGTTCGCTCCGGGGGGGACGTCTCCCCGAGGACAGCGTCTCACCCACCTGGCAGCCACTTGCTACTTATAGCTGAAATAATGTTCCAGCCTAAAATATTATGTAACATTATGCTGTTATTAGGCAGGTTTTGTGATGAGTGCAGTTCAGCGATGAAATGAAGCGATGGGGCGATACTTCCATCAGCTCCCACTTTAACCCCTTATTATGTCTGTCTGATGAATTCATGTGCGATTTAAATGATTAGTTGCTTATTTAAATGTAGTCAAGCCCCCCCCCCATGACTGTATAAAAATGTCCATCTTTGGCAAACCTTCCCGTTGTTAAAAAGTTATAAATTCCGCAGTAGATTTCAGATCGCCGTGTAAGACTTGGATTTCCTTTTTAATGTTGGCTGGCTGTAGTTTATTAAAATTTCCAGCGGAGAAGCCGAGTTGGGTGCTGCTAATGGACGGATAAATCATGTGCGAGAGGACAGCTATCTGGAGGCAGTTTTGTATATAATTTAAATCAGTAATGAGAAGCTGTCATGGAGGGAAAGGAGAGCGAGGCTTTAATTCACCCTGATGTGCTGTCACTCACAGAAGGCGATGCGGGGCAGCTGGTCCCAGCAGAAGCCCCCTCCCGCACCCGCCTCCCCCTCCGCCAAATACACACACTCACACACGCGCACACACACACACACACACACACACACACCTTTGTATTCATATCTTTGCGGAGACAGTCCATTCATTTCTATGGGCATAACCCCAACCCCAACAATGGCATCCTGAACCCCTACCCAGCCGTAATCTTAACCATAAGTAACCAAAGGAGATACAAGACTTTTGGCATTTTTAGTTTTTTGATGGCAGTCACAGATTTGTATAAAATTGAGTTCCCCTTTGTGGGGACCAAAAAAATGGTCTCCCCAGCGTGAAAACCACAGGCCCCCACAATGTAATTTACGCGTGACCACACACAGACACACACTCCCGCCGGCTTGCGCACTTCATACAGATTTGAGTGCTTACCCAAATTAATAATTAAAACATTGTCCCATGAAAAATCCTTAAGGCATAATCTCCAAAAATGAAAACGAATAACAATAAGCATAAAGCGTCCTAGTGCCGCAGAGTCTATGGCCGCGGGCTGGCACAGCGCTGTATCTATGTCCTTGTTTTTAAGTCACTTCTCCGCTATGAAGGATGGCGGGTAAGTGAGTGTCTGTGGACATATTCCGGGTCTCGCCCGTGGGCTGTGGATGTGAGAAGTGGGGAGCACTCCTGGGTTACAGCCGCCAGGGGGTCGACCCACAACACAGGCCCACCCCACAGCCAATCACAGTTATTGTAGCGAAAAACAGGAGCTTATTAATAACTACATGGTTGGCCGTGTTCTGCAGTCTCTCTCTCGCACACATTAAGGGTGATTTTCAGGTAGCGGGCAGGCTGCTGATATTTCGGTAATGTTCTGCTTCTCGCCCCGCTGGGCTGTAATTGAAGCAGACAGAGGCTCCCTGGGTCCCAAACCTGCCCCGTTTGGGCCCTTGAGTTCCTCTGTTAGTGGCTGAGCCACCTGGCGATATGAGCACATGACACAGTGTACCCTGCTCACTTCCTAGGTGGTGTATAGCTCAGCAGGTTAGGATGCTGTGCTAGTAATCCGAAGGTCGCTGGTTCAAATCCTAGAGTCAGATCAATTGTTCTGCCATGGGTCCCTTGAGCAAAGTATTTTGCATAAAAGCATCAGGTAAATAAGAAATGTGGATTGGCTTTAGCTGTCTTGTAGGTCACTTCTGCTTTAAAAGTGAATTCTTTGAGCTGTTTTGCCACACAAAACATGCAGAACTATGTGGAGAATATATAGTGTTTATAAATTATAATAAATAAAGATCCATTCCACTTTACATCTCCATTATGAAGAGCCGATGTGTGATTCGATTTAATTAGGCTGTGCAGATGTCTTACAAGTGAATTATTAAAAATATTCACACTCATATAATCAGAAGAATTCTCCACTAAGTCTAAATATTACTTTGTGTGTTTTGACAGCAGAGCTGTAGTGCATGTGTTTTGTTGTGTATTGCTATATGGTACAGTGGAGGACACTGTGTACTACAGTTTGTATTACAGTGGTTAAGAAAAATGCTTATTGGAGTGGTCCACAGGGGCTGGGTCTTTGTTACAGTTCCAAAAATTTCAGAAATTTCCCCCTGGGATCAATTAAGTTTATCTTATCTTAAAAGGGGACAGTGTCTGTTACAACATTTTTGTGATGGTGTGTAAAACAGGAAGGTTGGGGGCCTGTAAGTGTGAACCAGTTATTGCATTGATTTTAGGGGCTGGTGTGGCTCAGCGGGTTAGAAGCAGTTCGAATAAAGTTTACTGTTGGCCCCCTGGACAAGGGTCTTAACCCACAATGGACTGTCCATGGACTTCAGGGACTGTCCAGCCCTGCTTTCTTCAAAAAAACTGGATGAAAGTAAATCAGCGTTTATTAAGTGTTTAAGTCACACCCTTTTATACGTGCATAATGTAAGTGATCAGGGAGAAAAACGCCAAGAAACAGGAGCTTCAGCGCCTAGCAGTCACCGCCATCAGACGTCCGGGGCTGAGTAGCCGGGGCGGTCCTGTGCAGGACCCGGATTGGGACTTACTCCAGTACTACCATTCCATACCATTTAAGGAACGTTGCTTTGTTAGCTGGGGTTTAACCCCCGCAGAACTGGGCCGGAGCCTGAAGCAGCACCACAAGGCCACGTGGAATCAGCAGAACGTGAGGAGTATCTCCAGGTTACTCATTACTACTCCCTGAATGTTTGCTTTTATCTAGGCTGGGGCAGGTATTCTGGGTCCAAGCTAGAATAGAACAGTGGCTCTTCATTAATTCCAGTGGGGAAATTCTCTTTTCATTTACGGCATCCTGCTCTCTTTGAGACACACAAACAGGTGAGAGTAAGTTTGGAGCCACAGCTAGGAATTACAGGCCTTGCCCACGGGCCCACGGGCATGTGGCTATTCTGCCAGGGCCAGGGCACAAACTAGCAACCTTCCAATCATGGGCACAAAGGATTAGCCCCGCTGAGCCACACACCACAAGGCTGAGGGGAGGGGCAGCAGTGAGAGGTGACCCACGGTGGCGCCTGTCGATGTTTATTTCACGAAACAAGCGAGGGACTGTAGAGAGCGTATGTTCGATGCTCAGCAGGCCGTCGGGGGAAGCCGGAAAGCAGGCCTCGCAGAATGGCCTGCCGAGGTTGCCCACTCCTTCCAAGGAAGTGGTTCGGGGATTTAATTTAATTTACCGGCAGAATGGCCCTTCAACACTGAATTCATGCTGACATGCAAGGAATGCGAATTCACTCTTCGGAACATTAAATTAATTGGTGGTTTAACAGTGAGTTTTAGCTCGCTGTGCGGGACTAAAGGTGGAAAAAACACCTTTTTGATGGTTCCCATGGTTCAGGGCAGTGAACTCTGTCAAGCTCACCAGAGTGTGAAGACGAAGGGAGTGCGGGTCTGCATGCTGGTCCGTATGCCAAACACCGCTATGGTGGCATCGTACATCCCCCCCTCTCTGGAAACTGTAGCTACACTTTTATAGGTATTGTATTCTGTTTTTAACATTGGTATTTCATAGGGAAGATTTCCTTTCAGAGGACGCATGCTGATTGGCTGAGATTGGAGGGTGAACCTGCGTCGACCCCGCATCTCCGCTCGTGGTGAGCGCCTCTCGGCCTGTGGGGGGCGTCGCCCAAGTCGCCACAGCCTGTGCTGTTTGCCCGCAGGTGTGTGCTGACAAGACCGGCAGCAAACACTCCCACCGCGGCTCAGATAACAGCGCGGCCTTTTCACTATTCACGCTTCTCGCTAGATCGCCAGATCCTGCTTGACTAGTTTCTCCCCCTCACCTTCATATTTTTGATTCTCTGTTCCAAAGTAAACGTAAAAACCCTCACCTCCCCTTCAGCGGTCTGGGAGGGATCAATGTTGGCCGCCACACCCTGACTGCTGGCCCTAATGCCATCATCTTCATTGTCTTCTCAGGCCTTTGGCCGCACTGCTGTTGTAGGTGACGTTTTCTGCAGAAATATATTTACAGTGTACCTTAAGAGTATCATTATAAGTATGCGATACTGGTGTTTTTCATACTGAAGTTTCCAGAAACTGCACCCCAGGGAAGTTCCCCCACAGGCTGGTACATCAAAAAGCACCTTCTTTGCCTTTCATCTATCATGAAGAAAAATCCATTAGTTTCAGGTGCCCCAGATCAAATGCATTGTCTTTTACTGCATGTTCAAAGCTGGTGACCAGCCATGTTCTAGAGATGTCACAGGGACAGAGACTGGCTGTCTTCTTTAGACATCAGAGGGACATAGACTGGCTGTGTTCTTTAGACACCACAGAGAAAGAGACCGGTTGTGTTCTAGAGATGTAACAGGGACAGAGACTGGCTCTGTTCTAGGGATGTCACAGGGACTGAGACCGGCTCTGTTCTGGAGATGTCAGAGGGACAGACCGGCTCTGTTCTGGAGATGTCAGAGGGAAAGAGACTGGCTCTGTTCTGGAGACATCAGAGGGACAGACCGGCTCTGTTCTGGAGACGTCAGGGCGACAGAGACCTGCTCTGTTCTGGAGACGTCAGAGGGAAAGAGACCGGCTCTGTTCTGGAGATGTCAGAGGGACTGAGAGCTGCTGTGTTCTGGAGATGTCAGAGGGACAGAGACCGGCTCTGTTCAGGAGACGTCAGAGGGACAGACCGGCTCTGTTCTGGAGACGTCAGGGCGACAGAGACCTGCTCTGTTCTGGAGACGTCAGAGGGA
>JAODKM010000016.1:16538394-16557980 GCA_026780845.1 Petrocephalus sullivani | reverse complement strand
GCACACAGTGATTAACAAAAGAAAACACAAATAAATTAGCACACAGCCAATCATGATGTACACCCTGTGAGCAAAAAATAAGTGTCTGTCTGGTATTATGTCACTGTCGCGCCCTCAAACCCGGCCACGCCTTTACCGAGCTGACCCTTCTTCAGGGGAAAACCAAAGCATGCTGGAACTGCGCTGTAACCGCACTGTAACTAGTTTCTATTCACAGTATGGCTCGAGATCGGGTCAATTCCTGTACGTCAAGCATGAAGGGACTGACATGAGTCCAGAGAGTCTTTACTGGTGGAGATGATCGTAATCAGTCCTGTGAGGCCCAGGTGTCTTTATGAGTAGAGTTTAATGTAATTAGAGAGACTCAGGATGGGTGTAAACTGATATGAATACAGTGTTAGTATAGTGCAGATTAACATTATCTGAAGGGAAATTAAATATAGATACAGCTGAACTGGATACAGATATGCTAATATGTAGTCAGACTGGATATAGATATACTACAGAATGTATAGATAAGCTATTGCTCAGTACCTCCTTTTAAATGCTCTATAGTTTATTTTTAGAAAATGGATGTTATTCTCCCTTAGGGGAAAACGGTTGAAACTGTCCTGCTTGCCTCAACTAAGTTTTTAGGTACCAGAACTGGCCGGTTTTTTTTAGTTTAAAAAGACTTTCTGTGCTGGTCTGGACTGATAAAAACCTTTGAATGCATTTGTAGGTAATACTGCCCTATTCATCATTTTATACCTACTAAAGGAAGCTGGAGTTTCCACAGGGTGTCTTTGAGCCGACATATTAATAATATAAAATACAACCACATTTTAAATGTATATTACAAATGGGGTATGAGTAGGAAACGTTTCCATGCCAATGGCAGTGGTGAAAACCAGGAAGATGTGTCTTATTCTGTTGTCTGACTGTGCAAGGTTACAAACTATTGCTTGCAAATTTTGGATTTTTGAAGGTGATACAAAATCCCACTACATAGCCGAGCAGTTTTGGTCTCAAGCTATCAGCCCCGTCCCCAAATTGTCTGTGTACGCATGTGCCCATTGGTCAGTCTGGCACTATACATTTATCATATTTACTTTAATAAAAGTCCTTTGTCCCCATTTAATTATGCACATCTCCTTCAGGTTTCCCCCCACAGTCCAAAAACATGCTGAGGCTACCTGTAATACCAAATTGCCCGTAGGTGTGCATGTGTGAGTGACTGGTGCGTGAGTGTGCCCTGTGATGGCAGGTTGTTCCCTGCCTTGCACCTGTAGCTTCCGGGATGGGCTCGGGACCCCCTGTGATCCTATATAGGACAAGTGGTTTCAGAAAATGGATGGATGGATGGACAACCCTGCAGGGGTTGTTATCATACACTAGGTGGCAGTATAGAACCAGATTTAAAAAGACTGCAGCACAATATCTTTAGGGAGGAACTGAGGAGTTTGCATGGAGCTCTGCGCCGATCATCTATATCTCCATAATGTGGTGGTAATGAACACCCAGGAGGGTGACATGGTGCCCCAGATAACACAATTCGTTATTTAGTAATGGGCTGCACAAATAGTATCCATGTTCTGACGATCTGGGTGGTCTTGGGGGTTGGGAGTTGTCCCAAGGAATTCACTGGGCTTCCTCTATGCAAACCCAGACACTTAAACATCTGAGTTTATTATCAGTAGCGTCAGCAGAAAATTTTGATTGGGGTGGCCATCAGGGGCCAGTTATGTTTATGGGGGTGGCCACACTGTGTCTATTCTATGGTTCTGCTTGGAAAAAAGCATATTTTGTTCCTATTATTTTGATGTGGGGTGGCAACAGGGGTGGCCACTTATCTACTTAGGAGGGCACGGATACCCCTGAGCATTCCTTAGATCCGTCCCTGTTTATTATATAAAATTTTCAATCCATACGTACAGCACACAATTGGTCTGCTGTACGTACTTTACCCAAACCTATTATTATTATTTTTAATAGTGCATAAAAATCTGATAAATTTCCTCGCCATCCTAGGATTTAAACCAGGAATCTTCAGGTCACAACCACAACATGCTAACCCAAAGAGCCACACATCACCCCACACCAAAGCACTCATGACCTTTTTCAGCACAGTATAGCACATGGACAGTGAGATCCTCAGCAAAACACCAGTCCAGGCACGATTTGGCAGCATTTGGCTCCATTACACCAAGAGTGGATTCTGTGATTTCTGTGATGCCATGGAGGCATGAAATTGGCACCTTTTCCTCTTAGTCCCCAACAGCCTGTTTGTGGACTGTTAGTTAAGTCAGAGCCTTTCAAGGCTCTCTGGCTCACAATGTACTGTTTGATGTTCCTTTGCAGTTCATTTTAATTATATTTTTGCTGGAGTCCTTCTAGCCCTAATTTCATTTTTATTTTCATTGTTCTCTTTTCCCCTTTTGCGGTTCCATTGTGTCTCTCCCTCGTTAACACAATAAGTCATTACAGGTAATAGCCAAAGACAAATTAATCGCAGTAATTTGAATATCGTTACCTAATGACTGCATGTGAAATCAATTATCGACTTACCTCCTGTTTTCATCTTAATAAATGTCTGCTTGGCTGCAGCAGAAATTTGGACTCTGGTGACCCCCACCGCCCTGAAGAGAAACAGGTGCTTCGAGGTCGCCAAGTGTCATACTTGGAACCTCAGTGGCCCCACGGGGAAAACATCGTGTCGATGACATCAGCCGTGATACTTCGAGGAATGCGCGCAAATAGGTCCCAAATGGGCCCAGCTCTGCTGTGACAGCATGTGTCTGAGCGAGAGGACACTCAGCATGCAGATTTACGTGGCCATCTGTAGAAGGCACGGTCACCCTCCCAGCTGGCCCTGGGAGCTCTCACTCGCTTAATCGGCGACGTCTTGGCAAGGTTGTGAACCTCGTGCTTAGAGAGAATAATCCGCGTTTTTCACCGTGATCACGGCGTTCACGTCCGCATTGGCCATACTCCCTAGGCTGAGCCAGCACGCCTGTTTTTATCAAAGCCATAAAAGCTCCTGATTTTTTAAGCAAATGCAAACATTGGACCTTTGCAGTAGTGGAAATAGCACCCTGCACTCCAAACTGCCAAGAGGTGGAAATTGATCTGCTGGGGATAATCTTTGTAAAGTAAAGGGCCATCCCAGGAGCATATGCTATCAAAAGAGCTGTGAAGAACCACAAACACATCTGCCATCGTGACCTATATTCAAAAGTAAAG
Organism: Petrocephalus sullivani; assembly: GCA_026780845.1. NCBI lineage: Eukaryota > Metazoa > Chordata > Actinopteri > Osteoglossiformes > Mormyridae > Petrocephalus > Petrocephalus sullivani. The sequence continues at coordinate 16,554,758 of JAODKM010000016.1, read as the reverse complement.
TGGAGCGTGCTCGACTTCTCTGGCCCTTTGTTGTGCCATGAATACATCCCACACTGAATGTTATTGTTAGGTTGCTTATCTGATGCTTTGATTAAAAACAGCCTGCAATTTCTACATATTTCCATAACTCAGTATGTTCTGGCCCATTTCTGGTTAAGGAGCTTGCCTGTGGGCCGCTCCTGGGGCTGTAACTAGGCTTTCCACATTGCGGTTAAATCCATATTCTTAACCAATGTGCTTCCCTCCATTCTGAAAATATGCCGGAGATTTACATATTCCATAAGACCCAGCATTTAATGTCAGTCTATCATTCATGAAAATCCCATAAAAGTGAGGTATAGTGACCATTGGAAGTCAGGTAAAGTAGCCAGCAGGGTGTTAACATCCCGGGAACGGACCTGCTATGGAACTACGTCTAGACTGTTATCTTGCAGGTTTAAAGCTGGAAGTTGTGAAAGAAATACGTAAATATGTCTGCAGAGCTTGGGGCAGGCAGGTGGCGTAACAGTTAGGGAAGCGAACATGTAATCTAAAGATTGCTGGTCCAGCCCAGAAATACCGCTCAGGTACTCTAAGCAAGGTACCGTCCCCAAGCACTGCTCCCCAGGCGCTCAAGTAGCTGCCCCATGCTGTGTCACAATGTCACATAGAGAGGACACATTTCGTTGTTGTGTGCAGTGGTGCATCAACAATGACAATTAATCACCGTCACATACTGTATGGATAGCAAATTCCTTGTATGTGACAACATACTGTACTTGGCAATAAACTCCATTCTGATTCATGGTTATTCCATTTTTTTGCTTTTCTTTTTTATTTGTTTCTCTCTAGCTGTGCATTTAATCTGCGAGTAGAACAGTCCATTTCTTTTTCTGCTTTGACTGGTTTGTTTCCTTGATTGAAAGACTCATCCAGCTGTCTCACATTAAAATCAGTGATACATGTACGATTATAGGAGACTGACCAATCAACACGCAGCAAGAAATCAGTGCTTAAGTGAAATACGGGTCCTTTTACAAACCCTCCTCACTTAATGTTGCATTCCAACGAATTAGTCCTTAAGCGAATTGGTTGATGAGTGAGAAACCAGCCCTTGCCGATATTTTGTGAATATAGAAAGAAAATACTGCCACGTTTTGATTTGCATAACTCCTTTAATTTGAATGGCTTCCTTATCACCAATATCTTGTACTATGGGGTGGAAAATAAAGCGTCAAACCTTCATAGACTCAGATGGCCAGCGCTAGTATGGTGAATCCTGACTGACCGTGGGAGGATGAAGCCATGCGGATGATGTCAGATGAGCTGCGTGACATCGAGACGCTTCCACAACCGAAGTCCTCGTACAGCGCACAATACTGACTGGTGAGAGAGCTGGTCCGCACGCTCATTAAACTGGTAGATCCTGAAGTGAGGAGTGTCTGTCATTGAAATGGTGTATGTGCAGCTGTACCTGCATTAAGGAAAGTTCTGACCCAAGACGGCATTAGCCCTCGTGCCCAGGATGTCTGGCAAAGCCGAGGAGGTGCTGCCGGCTTCATCAGCTCCATCTTCTGAAAGGCTCCCCTGAAGTGATTGCTTTCTCCAACAGAACTCCAGCTACATCATGACATCATTCAAATAGGAGATGTTACAAACCCGTGTGGAGTCTGGGTATCATCCAGTGCCAAGGGCAGCGGAACAAAAGCTGTGGGAGGCATTTCCCTTCAATGTCCAGGACTTGTGGTCTTCATGTTCTCTTTTGATCACAGTTACAACGTGTGCGTACACTGGGTTATGCGCCTTTGATAGTTGGCTTTGGTTGCAGGTTTTTTCTGAAGGTTATGTGCGTAGAGTTTTTAAGGAGGCTGGGCCACAGAGATGCTGAACCACTTCTGTGATTATCAGTGAGGCTTCACCTGTACACTGTTTAGCAGCTATCCTGTTAATTGTCCATATATCTTTACTGGGTCAGCGTTGACTAGCGTCCTCTGCTGCTGGTTCAGTCTGTCCTTATTTGGCATATGCTGTCATAGGTTTCCCTCATTTTTCAGTTTCTATGACTGATGCATCAGCAACGACTCTTTGAAACATGGACTTTGGTTGTACCGCAGGTTCAAAGTGCTGATCCTCAGAACAGTGTTTCCATTATTTTTGACACCCCTTGTAGGTCTTAACTAAAATATGCAGTAAAAAATTGGGAGCGAGAGTTACATTTTTTAAACCAAGTTGTGGCTTGTATTTTACAAAATTTTCCCTTTTTAAAGACCAAACATTATCAATAAGCTAATGTAGTACAACTGTACAGACTATTGATTTCCCGGATCGTTATGGTGGAGCTTGCCTATTGAATTATATGTTCTCAAGTTATTTACTTGCCTTGGCTGAATTGTTAAAAGTGCCGTTCAGTTAAAATGGATAGGATTACAGTGTAGAATCAATATTCACATAAGCTTAGCATTTTTCTTTATTATAGTAAAATATGGAATGGACATAAAACACATTACTGTTACAGCCAGTGGTTTGTTCTCCGATCATGAGCATATGTTGTTGAGTAAGTGCGGTTAGCTGAAAAAGGCTGGTTTTAGAAGTAGATGTTGTTAAAGAATAACAGAAACTTGATTCTTTTTCCAGGCTTTCTGTTTGTAGTGATCTGAGCTACTTCGGCCAAAACTGGAAACACTGGTGTGGCAGGGAACCATATTAGACTGCAACTGGACTTAATTTGTAAATGCGGCAATTCGGCACATCAGCCTCGGGGTCCATGTATATACACAAGTCATGCATAACAGTAAGCTGAAGACTGACTGCATGTCAATATCTGTCATCTAAGTGCTCATTGTAAATTAAGTGATAGCTATGACCCATAAATAATGCAGTGCTGTCAAGGTAAACAGGTGTGATGATCTCCACAAGAGAACTTTCTTGACAAAGGCTTCAACTGATGTGGGAAATAAAATGATACATACGTTGCCCTTTGTATAAGTATAGGTAGAGATACATTCCACCTCACACAAGCAAGTGAGAGTGTAGCTTGAAGGCCAAGCACAGGGCCAGTCATGTATTGGCACCCCGGGTAGATTTTTTTGGGAGATTCAGAGGTTTGCTCAAGGGCTCAACAGCGGTGTCATAATTATGCCATGGACAGGATTCAAACTGGCAGCCTTCCAATCACCTGACCCACTGCTTGATCAAAAGGGCCGCCAAGTTAGCAACTTAGGATGTCTTGTTCCAAACACAAAGGCTCTTGCACTGAGCTGTACACCCATCATTGAAGGTATACCACCAGCCTAATCTCTGCCAGGACTCAAACCCAGAGCCTTGGGATTAGTCCAGCATCCTAGTCTATTACACCACATCACATTTTAGCTGTGATGCCCAACAGACTGACGAAACTATGCCATGGTGAGGAGAATCCTTACATCTTTGCTAAATTTACATCCTCACCCCCCACCAGTTGTCTTCCCAGAATTCTCAGTTTACATTTTGTCACAATTTAACTTTTGGAGTATTTCTGGCATTCAAAGGCCAAAGCATTTCATCATCTTGGTTCTCAGGTTAACCGTCTATGAGGATCATGCAGACTACCAGACTGACATATTTATAATAATATTTATGTATAACTGATGTTTCATAATATTAAACAAGTGAATTGCAGGAACTATGACAAGTTCTTACTAGTCATAAATAATAAGGACCAAATAAAATGGAGGACATAAATGAATAAAATGAAGACATATAAGAAAATGCAAATCTACTAGGCACAGAGGTCCTTGATCAACCAAAACATGCAGAAATATTCAAGAATTAATAACATCTAGCAAAAAAAAAACAGTATGTACCTAAGAACATGAACATACAAACCTCTTCCTAGGGTGAGCAACACCCCATCTCCCCACACCCCCATATCTTCCTAGGCGCCCCTAAACCCAAACGAGGCGGTCGCCATGGTAACACCCCTCACCCCTGTGCTGTTGTTCTGTTTCCCACCAATTAACAGTAAATATTGGTGTCAACACTGGCAACTGGGTGCAAAGTAACACAACAGGAGTCTCCACATGGAAGCCTTTAGCTTATTCTGGCTCTATCGATACAAAAACATCTCCCCCTCTCAGACTCGAATATCCAAAGATGGAGAAGCTTCTTAGTGCATTTATGCCATACAGACTAGGTTTATTCATATGGATGTCTACATATTCTTGCACTGATATTTGTGAATTAATTTTTAGTTCTGTGACACTGAGGGGTCAATGCTCTTTTGTAAATTTGGCGTCTCCTCATCAGCTCCTCAAAATGTCTTCAGTAGAAGTGTGTTTGCCAATAACTAGTAGTTTATGCTAATCACAGCATGCTGTTCAAACTATCTACTGCACTTATATGTGGAACATAAGGAAATATAGGAGAGACTGCATATGATATTTGGTGATGCAGGGCTTCACACCTCTGGGACCATGTGTGTGGAGTTTGCATGTTCTCCCTGTGTTGCCATGCGGTTTCCTGTGGATTCACTGGTTCCCCCCCATATGTGTGAATATGCCCGGTGATGGGTTGGTTCCCCATCCAGGGTTGTTCCTTATCTTGTGCCATCTGTCCAGCAGGGTGGCCTAAAAACGTGCGAAAAAAATTCCTTCCTCCTACCCCCCTATTTAAATACTACCATTGGAGAAACATGAAAGTGTCATTTATTATCAAGATGAGTTGACCTTTGGAATATGCTCAATTCAAGTGAAATGAAAACACATATGTGAATTAAGCAAATCGAGCATTTATTGCATCCTTTGGGCTGGCAGTGATATGTTGGTAGCACTTGGCCTTTTGATCAGGACGTTGACATCGTTGAGTAAATAGCCATGGTTCAAGCACTTTACTCACCAAGGAATGGAGGACCCACCCTGGCATCTTACTGTGGTCCACTCAAAGGTCAGTAACAAGCAGCTACACTACTTTGTTACTCACAATACAAGGAACTTATTCCACATTCTCTCCATTCCTGATTCTTTCCTCTCTACAGACCCTGAGACGTGGGCGACCACCACTTTGTGTTGTCAGAGACACTGCTGAACGCGGACTTGCACTGATGCAGGACTACAGTGCACAGTTGACAAAAGATGAAGAGCGAATGCAGTTTGCTCTCCAAGTAGTCAAGGAGCACCAAACCACTTTTCTGACTCACATAAGTCAGTAATTTTGCAGGATCAAGCTCCAAGCATTAGCAACCACCAGTGACGTTAACCGGGGACTCTTAAATTACCAAACTGATTGTTAGAAAACAGTAGACTTTCACATTGCGTCAGTCGGACCACAGTTCCACAACGTAGCGTGTAATTAAATGGTTTTGTTGTATGCATCTGTATTTTGGGTTGGGATATGAGTGGTGACAGGTGATTAATTGTCACTGTTGACACAACATGGCACACAAACTATGAAATGTGACATCTGCATATAACCCATGTGACACAGCAGTAGGTAGCTAATTAAAAACCAGGGGAGCAGCACTTGGGGGTGGTACTTTGCTCGGGGTACCTCAGCAGTACTTGCAGGTGGGGGACTTGACCCAGCAACCCTTCAAATACACGGTCACTTCCATAACCGTTATACCACCACTGCCCCAACATCAGGAGGTATCAGTATAGGAATAGTTATCAACCATGGAGGGCAGTAATCGCCTGTATGAGAAACTTTGCTTGCATGAATCATATCCTAAATATTTCCGACATTGCTAATTCTAGTGGTAGATCAAAATCAAAGAGTGGGGGTTGACTTTTTGAAAGTCAAACATTTTGGGCCACCCTATTGTCCAGTGTATCCTGGTTTAGTGAGTGCTGGAGGGCCTCTCTGGGTAGGAGAAAGGGCAGGTGACGTGCCCCTCACTTTAATATAAAAGGTACTCTTGTGTGGCCTCTTAGCCAGATTTGAACCCTCAGTCCTCGGCTCTTAGCCAGACCACCTTCCCAGAAGTCATTGTCCTGTCTGTAGAACAGATGCACATCTTTTTTTCTCTTTTTTCTCAAGCTGAAGTGACTGAGTTCTGGTTTGTTCATCTCTCCCAGTATCTTAAAACCGCAAGCCCCAAATAAAGACCTTGTATCATCCATATGACATGGATCTGCTCATTTTACCTGTTGTAAAGCTTTCATCCATTCATGTTCTATAATCTGTTATGCAGTGTAGGGTCACAGCGCAGCGTCTAGAATCTGTCCCAGAAAGCTCAGGACATGAGGCACTGGACACCAAGGCTGGGAGGCCACTCACATCCATTGCTACCTGTTTTTGGGGTTGTAGGGGAATCACAGGGAGCCCGTGCAAACTCCACACATACTGAGCTGGGGTGTGCTTGGGAAGATGATGAGGTTAGGACATTGTGGGCTGTTTCCATAGTAACCTGACATTGTATGGATCTGACCTGTGCTATCTGTGCAGGAATATTCTGGGCAATGCAGTGGATCTGAGCTATTAACATGAACACAGTTGTTGACTTTTCTAATTGCCCAGCTGTTTTTTTTTCTTGGTGAACCATCTGGAAAAGTATTTCTCAATAGCTTTCTTGTTCCTAAAAATGGGTGGTTTCTAATCCCATTCTAGTGCCCCTGCTTGCCCAGTATAATATACCCTTATTTACTCCAAAGAAAGAATATGTCACTTCTCAGAGCAAAACACTTACAATTACTTTCTCTGATTATTTATTGGATACTCTATTTAAATGTTTTAAAGGCCAGAGACATCAGCGCTCATCAGTGGCAGATGTTGCGGAGCACTTCAAGGCATTCATGGGGTCAACTGGGAAGCTGGGAGCGGGAAGAGGTTGGAGATAAAGGAGTTGTTGAATGGGACGAGGGGATGGGCGACTGGGAGTGGGAATGACGGCCACATGTGAGGCAGACGGCCAGGGGCTTCCATGCCAGCGAGAGACAGCGAGCGAGGCTGGTGGTACCAAAAACCCGCCCAAGATGGTTTTCAGGAGGCTGAAGATGTAGCACCATCTGTTCCATGATGGAATCCAGCAGTGCCCACAGTTGGCCCCGGTTTCCATAGCAGGACTGAGGCTGCCTCAGGTAGGGTGAATAAGCCCATAGTTTGCGGGGATCAAAGACCAAAGGGTGGTGGTGGTGGTGGTGGTGGGTGGGGGGTGGGGGGTGGGGGGAAGGTAATGTCATCCTTTTAGTAGGGAAAAGTCAAATTCCACATACAATGGCTGTCTTAGCTGGGGATAGCAGAAACAAACAGTGCATCATGCCTTCAACAGAGGACCCAGAGGACTATTCCGAATTACTGGAGACAGAGCGCACTACCTCACTAACTCACATTCAATGCCAGCAATAGGAGAAAGGGCCAGATTGAAGGCTGATCACTGTGGTCACCTCTTCCTCCCCAGAGAGATGGTGGTGCCTATACCACCTTCTCATTGTTTACACACGGCATCACTTACTGTACAGTGATATATAATGGTTCAGTACAATAAGACCTGCTGTTAATCTGCTGCTATACTTAGTCATCTATCTCAATTTTAAATCTCGACTAAAGACCTTTAACTTCAGTTTAGCTTACCCGCAACTTACTACGTAACGTAACATACTGCAACTATGGCTGCTGGTGCCACTGTGCATGCCATTCTTATCTATATGCTTGTCCATTAATGTGTCTATGCATGAACTAACCCCCCCCCCCAGGCTCTCCACCTTCCCACATGTCTGGATGGTGCCTGGGTCCTCCTGAGCTGGAGTCCTGGTTCAGACCCATGGAAGACTGACATTGTGTATGTGACCTAGGAACTGTAACATCGTGGGTGCAGCCTTCAATCTGCCACCCTACACAGGCTGGCAAGGAGAACTGACTCATCCATGGACTTTGGCTTTGACTTTAATCACAGTTTACACCTCGCTTTTAGCAAACAAGCCCACTCTTCCTTTTTCTACAATGGTTCCTCTCCTCCATTGTCACCTTTGTTCGCTCTTCCCTTTCTCCTATTTCATCTGTTATTCTGTATAAATGATGTAGTAATGAGCATGATGTAGGAGTAAGCACTGCAGCTTCACACCTCGCATCGAGTCTCCGCCATGGCTCCATATGTGTAGAGTTTGCATGTTCTCCCTGTGGGGTTTCCTCCAGGTGCTCTGGTTCTGCACCCCCTATGCCCCTTCACTAGAATACAGATGGTCCAACTTACGATTTTTCGATCTTGCGATGACCATAGCGATATGCTCAGCAGGCATACGCAGCAGTGTATGTGGAACGATGTGTAGACAATGTTGCAAAAGGCTCTATTCTAGTTAGTGTCATAGGAACTGCGTTATAAGTAAACTGTAATAGGGTCCAGTAATTATGCTTAAAGTACCTGCAAAAAGTAATGCTGAAACTATGTTGACTTCTCCTCGGTCCTTAAAATTTTCTGTTTTTAACTTGCTGACATGGTCATAGTAGAGAGACTTGGAGCATGTTCTCTGCACACAGATGGAGAGTGTGTTGGGGGGCGGGGGGTTTGTTTTATACAGCTGTTTACAGCTTAGTTGTTTTTGTAGAGTCCCAAATGGGTCTCGCTGGATTCAAGAGCACTTTTTCAACATTTCAGCTTGCAACTTTATTCCTTTTTTAACGTTTGTTTTCTATTAACAACATCATGGTAGATCTCTTTTCCAGGAGTACGGCCCACATGTCAATGAGGCCACTGGCAGGATTCAGTCCTGTTTGTGCAAGAAATATAAGGCTGGCAGACCCCGTCGACTGGGGGAATGTGATTTAGCTCGCCTAAGAGCCAATCCTCTCCAGTGGACATTCATCAACAGTCAACAGCAATAAGGAGTGAACGATTAAACTTACACAGATATAATAATTTTGTCAGATCCAGCTGTTGGTTGCTGTGTTAAAACTGCCGGAAGTGCACATCACCTGTGATGTCTATTCATTCAGTGTTAACAGTTCATACAATACCAGTCAATAGTTTGGACACACCAATCCGCCTGCAAAGGAGAGTGATAGATTGTCGCGTCACGTGACCTGGCCACCTGACCTAAACACAGTGGCGGTGGGTTTGGAGGAGTTTGGCCGGAGAGTGATGGAAAAGAGGCCAATGAGAGCTCAGCATATGCAGTATGTGGGACCTCCTTCTGGACAGCTGGAAAAGCATCCCAGGAGGCCGCCTCATGAGTCCCACCCTACAGCGCTGCCCCCCCCCCCCAACAAATGAACTATTTATTGTAAAATTTTTTGGTCAGTGCATAATTTAACAAATGTTATTTGTTAATTGTGATATCTTTAAATTATTCTAAAATGTAGAAAATAGACCTCTCTATGGGTAGATGTGTCCAAACCTTTGTATTGTATGTTAATGCAAGAAATTAGACAAAGCCCCAAGGTCTTGCAAGTTTCAGCATTAATGCAGAAGCATACAGCTTGAAGTACTTACCTCAAGCTCCATGGCACCATGATGACATTCAGGATGCTCACCTTTGTGGTGAATAGGGCTACATCTGGTGTAATTTACCCACACTGCGTGTGGTGGGCATGTCTCAGCTTGGAAACCCCAGGGTCGGATATTCGCTGTCAGGTTAAGGGGCTCCTTTTCTGGATGCCCTGTCCCAGCTTTCCCGTTGATCTGAGGAGACCGTGTTGACAGGCCTCCTCATGCAGGCCTCCTGTGGCGATGATTAGCTAATAGCGCCTGCTCTCCTTCCCATGACTCCCGTAAGACAGGCAGGCCGCTTGGATGACTTGCTGTGGCCAGAAATATAGGTCAGCTCCAGATGCAGTGGCATAATTAGCCTTATATTGAAAACTGTAGAAACATGCCATGAATAAAATGAAAACTACACAAACTATTCTGAGTAAAAAAGAAGTTTTGAAAGACCCTTCTGGAACACACTGACTGATAGTTAGCAACTATTGTGCTCAACCAGAATTTTTGAATTTTTTTTTTTAGATACTTTATTGATCCCCATGGGGAAATTGTCTTCTCCTCACCTCCCCCAACCTTGTTCTCTGTGAGAGCAAGCCTGGCTGTGAAGGGCAGCCACCTCGAGGTGTGCCCCGGGAGCTGGGGGTTAAGGGCCTTGCTCAAGGGCCCACAGCCATGCCGAGGCTGGAACCTGAACCGGTGACCATCCGATTAACCTGCTGAGCCATACTCTGCCCCCAAATATAAAGTCCTCAATCCTTGTCCTTTATTTTGCTGATGATTTATGACTAATGGGCATTAAAATTCTCTTGTTTCCTCATAATTCTCTAAAAAGCAGCTTGGGCCTTGGCACGGGACATGGAAAGGCCAGGCCCCGTCTGCGTTTACATTCCCACAGCTACTGAAAGCCCGGTGATTTGAGGCCACCCTCTGATGGCAGCCTTGGGCTCACTCAATCACTTTCCTTCCTCTGTCTTATTCTCCTCACTGCTATAGCTGCTCTCCCCATGTAGACAGCAGAATGACCTGTCTGCCATCCAGCAGGAGTGGTCTTTGCACAGAGGCGAACGTAGAGACGTTTCCAGACTTCCCAAAGCGACCAGCCTCTAATCCACCCAGATCTGCACAGCATGGCCCAGCCCCTGGTGGGAGGTCAGAGAGCCGTGGATCCATTTCAGTAAAGAGTAGATCCACTGGCAGAAATTAATCTTTGCTTTCTTTACCTACTGATGGGGTGGTGGTATGAGGCTCTGTTTGTGGGCCAAGAGGTTGCCAGTTCAATTCCCAGCCACCACCAGTGGCTCCCTGAGCAAGACCCTCAGCCCCAAGTTGCTCCAGGGAGATTGTCATCCCTGTAATGTACTATAAGTCACTCTGGGTAAGGGTGTCAGCTGAATGCAGTAAATGTACTTAGGTCACCATGATATTCCAGCTCCCTAATACAAAATGCTTGGCCCTTAGTTTAGCTAAGTAAATGAAGACCAACTTTGGTTTGTCTTTTAATGCTATAGTGCTGTCTATGTTTGAAATCTGACTGCATTCAGTGGGTAGTTCTGAACATTTCTGTTTTTAAGGGTTGCATATCGACATGTCAATTTGCGGTCCATTCATGTCTCACTGCATACTAACAATCCATGTTTGAAATGTCTCGCAGCTTTAAAGGGTCGCTCCGCTGTGGAAGAACAATCCATGCTTCACTTGGGTTCACGATTACTCAGACCTTGGCACTTCATTCTCTTTTATTACAACAGACTTTTATGTAACTGAAGCTGATCGTGTAGCTTTATTGCATTTAACTGTTAAAATGACATTTATTTGGAAGCATTAAAACAAGGTACCACAGCTGAAAAGTTAAACCACAAACTGAAGATAACAGGCTTTAATGTTCTCTTGCACAGCTAATATTAACATTACATATACAGAAAGGTACTGTAGTCCTTCATTAACTTAGCTCTAGGTAATAGGCAGTGTATTCATCCTTGACTGAACTCTATGAAGACAACTAATATTTAATGCAAAACATCTGAAGCATGTGTGAAAAGAGAAGACTTTTAAGCTCTTTTGCAATCCGACCAAAGTAGAAACATGAAGAACATCATTTCATAATTGATCCATCAATCCAACAACTTATGGAGTATGTGTGAAAAGAGAAGCCAGTTTCAGAAGGGGTCATATATTCATATGTGAGTTATAACCCAAGGTAGGTAAAAATCAAGTCCAAAGAGTAAAAATCCTGAACAGGATTTAGTTTCAACCAACCAGTTGAGTATTAAGAGTCTCCGTCATAGAGTGCTCATTTAGTTGGTTGAAATAAATCCTGGTCTGGATTTTTACTCTTTGGACCTGGATTACCCACCTCTGGTTATAACTAAAGGCCTACCATTGCCATAGAGGGCTGCAGATTTCAGCACTGGTGTTAGACAAAAAATCAGCTGAGGGAAGTGATGAGAAAGGCTATCAGTGAAGTGGGGCCTTGTAGGTGCTATGGGGAAGCTCTTAGCTCTTAATCCTTCCTAGCCTGCTGGACTCCCATGCCAGAGAAAGCACAGGTAATTGAATAAAGGAAGCCCCAAAACGTCTTTAACAGAGCGGGATTACTCATATCCGGATGCTGGAGAAACGGCCCCACTGACTGCATTAACCGCGCTGGTCTCCAGGATGCGGCGTGCCGAGCGTCGGAGGCGGCCAGAGCCGAGAGGAAACAGGAAGGCCGACTGTAAGCCACATCCACCACAGCGGCAGGTGGTGTAGTAGTTAGGCTGATTTTAGCAGGAGGTCTCAGGGACAATCCTCTCGCTGTATCCTGCCCTTGGGCCCAGATTCTTTACATTTTAAGAGAGGCTCCAATGAGTCTCCCATTATGAAAGGGTATGGTGTAGAACTGTAAGATATTGTAAGTCATTCCTTCTTGCCTGGGAACGTTTCCTGAATGTTCACAGCCATTCAACTGCAGCCAAGATGAACTGGAAATGAAAAAAGCAGCCATGACTTTGTACTATATGTCCAGAGGGTGAAAAGTTTGCGTGTATTTCTGATGTCATCCAAATACACTGGACAGGCGTTTTTGGGAACCATCTGCGAAGCACGCTTAAATTATGTCACTAAATGGTACCATTTATCTTCAATATCCATAACAAGGTAAGATTTTATAGACTGTAATATTCAGAGATTTCAGAATTAATTTATGGATCAATAAATGTATTAAAAATGTCTTTGAGTACAGGTGGCATGGTGGTGCAGTGGTTAGCACTGTTGCCTCACACCTCTGGGACCAGGGTTTGGTCTCCACCATGGCTCCATATGTGTGGAGTTCTTTCATGTGCATGTTCTCCCTGTGTTGTGGGGTTTGCTCCCACAGTCCAAAAATGTGCTGTGGCTAGTACCGGCTAAGTTCAACCAATTCGGATGAGCTGTGCATTCTGGGAAGCCTCTCTGCACACTGTGGTTTTATTGAGCTGTTAGCACTTGTGGCCTTCCTGTTAGCTTTAAGCCTGGCCGTTCTCCTCTGCTTTCTTCCATCAACAAGGTGTTTTTGCCCACAGAACTGCCGCTGTCTGGATGTTTATTGCTTAATGCACCATTATCTGCAAACTCTGTAGTACTGTATGTAAGGGTCACATGGAGGACCACCACTGACAACACTACATTCTGAATCAGTTACATCACACATCTTAGCTGGAACAGAATTCTTTGCCAAACAGTTACTGGACATCTTGACCCCATTTGCAGTGTTAGACAATGCTGTAGCAGTATTACAGAATTAGCAGCGCGATCACTGCGGAGATGGTGAGTGTACCTCTGTATATATTTAGTTGCAGTTACATGTTTTTCTTTACGGAGGATGGGGCTTCCTTCATAATTTAATTATGCAAGTTATTTATTGAGATACCCAATAATGAAAATGTCCGGACATGTGAAAAAGACATTACAGTCGCTTTTCTGTCCAGGTGGCCTCTGGTCGTGTCAGACGGCTCACACTGTAGCACGTGCTCCTCATCAGAAGGCGCCATCTAGTGGGTGGTGTGAGAACAGGCCATGTGACCTCTGCCCTGCTCCCTCCTCTCTAAAATGATTTCTGCAGCATCTGAACTGATGATTATAACATCTCTGTATCCTCCAGAAGGATGGTGGGCCAGCGTGCAGAAGGGAATACAGCACACACCTCATTTGCACAGATCCAGCAGGGCCAATGCCAAGGGGGCACCAAATATCATGGAGAAATATAATCACCCTGCAGCCTTCAGGACTGAATAATCACTCACTGCTGCACCACACAGACGCTTCAGACTCTCTGTATGAAATGCAACCCACAGTACAGAGATAATAATCCCCCTTGAGCCACCAGGTAATGAAGTGGATAAAGCACCGGTGTGACGGCCCGACAGCGGAGGAGAAACCAGACCAGAAGAAGTGGGCCTCCGGACCCCTGCGTGATGCTGTTACCCTGCGGATGACCTGAGACTCCAGCAGAAGTGGAAACTTTAGTCATTACAGCGGGGTTTCACATTCCTGGGCATGACGTTATTTATGAAATCTGGATATCTCTCTCAAGATCGGCCAAGGGTGCTGGCCCTTTCTTGTTGAGCTCACTTGGAAGGCAAGTTGTTTGAGTTCAAGGGGAAGTCCTGGCTTGAGAGCATAATTGTTCGTTGGAAATCCTTAAGGACACTGGGATACATACTCAGGGCTTTGTTTTTTATCAAAAAAGTGTGAAAATAGTGCCAAAGCAATATCATGTAGGAGAAGAATCCGCTACCATGGCTGATAGCAGGGTGATAAGAGACCCAGAGACCTGATCTGTCCGAGTACTAGCAAACTCGGAGCATGGTTGTTAAAACATCAGAGCTAAAAAAAATCATTCAGGGTTTCATTCATTTGGCTCTTCAGGTTCCTGATGTGCCTGCTTACCACTACGGAAGCTTATTGATGGAGTATTTGCATTTATGTCTGCAGACTTAGTGATTAATTGACGCTATTCTCCTTTCGTTTGCTTAATTCGTGAGCATTTGTCATCTCTAGAAGAGGAATCAGGTTGAGATCTGCTCTAGTGTGAGTAATGTTTTCTGGTGATGCACTTTCCAAGGAGAAAGGCTTAGATGATCATTCCCTGGAAATTCTGTACTTAATTAGGTCAGAGGATGTCTATTAAACTACTGGGCAGGAGGTTTGTGCTATGGAGAGATGCAGGATACCTTCTAATACATTTAATTAATAAGGTTTTAAGAGCAACATTTTCTGTTTAAGATACTATGTCACAAATGCAGCAAAACTTTTTTTCAGGTAAAACATTTCCAGTCAGAGTTAAATGTCACATGCAATATTACAAGTCAGAAGTAACATTATAAATAAATGCAGTGGTTGAACCATAGTGGCATTCCACAGTCTGGCAGGGACCCAAAAAATTTGGAGCATAATTTAATTGGTTTGGGTTGGGGGGCCAATATGATATGCTTTCATGGGGCCCAAAATCTCTAGCTGCATCCCTGCCCATCCCATTCACATCTATGGTCAATTTGGGACACAAAGTCAGAAAACTCGAACATTAATCTGAACTGTCTGGAAGCAGCCAGCGGGAAGTTTATTTAATATAATTAAGGAATGGAGAGTCTTAGCTGACAGCCTTTGCCAAACAAAAGAAAATATGCACCCTGCCATTCGAAATATGCTGCTGAATCATTCTCAGGATGAAGGAAGACATTTCCCTGAAAAGGACTTTAAACTTGAGAGGTAGCACAGGCCTCAGCACTAGTTATAAAACAGAAGCCCACGGTCCTGGGCTGCATTCTCAGGTATGGGTCAGACAGACTTGCTGACAAGCTTCCTCCTTTCATAATTTGGGCAGCAAAATGCTCAAGTTTTATTTTCTTCATTACCATGGTTATTAATGCATCCTGGAATATGGCAGTTTATGTCATTAAGCAAGGGCTCATTACCAAACACAGCACTTCACTGAAGTTTTGACTTCGGTTCTGGTTCTTAGAATTAGCTGGTTGTTGAGTTTGACATATTCATATTCTAAAGCGGGCCTTTAGGTGATTACTATTTTAGCATGGGTTTGCTTTTAATGTGCCCACTTCCTGCAACCAGGAAGCAGAATGATATACTGTCAGCAGGATGGTGCATCCATACATCTTTAATCCCCTTTTTAATGTTTGTTAATGGCAGCATCAATAAGCATGATTAGTATAACACATATTCCACTAATATTTTCGTGATTACAGTGAAATGCTACCTGTCACTTCCTATGTAACGATTTATAGCTAAGACCGCTTAGCTGACTTTAATTTGCACTGTACCTGCAATACGCTTACCATTTTTATTTTATCCGTCTGTCGTATTGATGCCTTGTGCATAGTTTCAGTTTCATACTTGACACCATTAAAGGTTCATGAAAGTCATCAGAATATCTGCGTGTGTGGGGAGGTGCTTAGCTGTTTGAGGTAACTAGCTATGTTTGACTAGTGGGACTAAAGCAGTAAGATGACAGGCAAAACAGTGAAGGAAGGAGAAATTTCAGATGGAGCCATGTAGTCTCCTGTGTAGGAGGGAGCAAAAATGTGGGCAGTCTGTGGGTCCCCGAGGACCGGGTTGGGAAGCCCTGCTCCAGCGGTAAGAGGCTAGCATCGAGGCATTCAGAGAGTCTCCATGCTAGCTTAAGTTTTCTTCTCATATGACAAAGAAAACACAATGGCAGAATGCAATCACGGAATGAATGAAGGCGATGGTTCATTAAGCTCTCAGGTAGGGCTGCAACAAGGAATCGATTAAATCGATTAAAATCGATTACTAAAAGCGTTAGTAATACAGGCGCAACCGCACACACGATCGGACATGCACGATCGCACATACACACGCTTACACACACGGACACGCTCCCATACGCACGCGCACACCCTGTCTGCCGAAACGAAAGCTATTGCCCAACCCATTCTCTGTTTGCCCTGTTCTTATTTCATTGGCGAAATGCCATGTTAGGTAGCCAAGGGTGCACACTTGC
>JAODKM010000016.1:16513136-16526161 GCA_026780845.1 Petrocephalus sullivani | reverse complement strand
AGTCCACGATGAGCTCCTTGGTCTTCTCTGTGTTGAGCAGCAGGTTGTTTGTGTCGCACCACTCAGCCAGACGATCCTACAGGGAGGAGGTGGATGTGGATTGACATGTGTCAAGGGACAGACATTAAAGGCTGGAGACATGTCTGTGGCTGCGCAACAGATACTGTAAAGGCTGGAGACATGTCTGTGGCTGCGAGACAGATACTGTAAAGGTTGCAGACATGTCTGTGGCTGCGAGACAGACACTGTAAAGGTTGCAGACATGTCTGTGGCTGCGAGACAGACACTGTAAAGGCTGCAGACATGTGTGAAGATGAGGGACAGACATTAAAGGCTGGAGACATGTCTGTGGCTGTGAGACAGACACTGTAAAGACTTCCTGTAAAGACATACAGTGACACCACTCAGCTGGGAAACAGTTTTCAGTCATAGTTAAGTACAAGATCAGAAGCACCCAGACACTATCAAAATGTCAGTGGACCTAAGGAGCTCTGCCTTAACTGCGGTAAACCTTTGATCAGTGGATAGGTGACTAAGACAACTATTCTAGCTGTCAGCTGTATATAACAAATAACTGCTACAGGTTTCACCAAAGAAAAATAGCATTAACTTGTCAATAAAAAGATTAACACCAGCAGCACCCATTACAAAATAGGAATTTACAGCTATTTCTTGAAAATACAAATCTTTAAACTTTCTCAAATGAGACTTTTGTGAAAAGTATGTGTATTCTGGGTTGTGCTGGCAACCTTAAATGTGGAATCTCAGCCTTAAATCAACAGTGATCCAGCGTCTTGTCTTTGGCCGTGTTACTCATGGAACGTTTGAATGCCGAACTAATGTTTGCCCGATGTCAGCTGCAAAGCACAGACTGAAAATCGATAAGTTGTCATCCTCACGTGAAATGAGTAAAAGAGAAGGATGTTTTCGTCCAGCACTGGCTTGGTTTGGATTGTCCTTTTCAAGATATTATTTGTCAGGGTTAACAGCGTTATACCGGAATTTTTTTGTACACTCTTATGTTAGCTGAACATGTACATATGCACATGTGCAAACAGCCTAAAATCTACACATTTATATTCATGATATTTAGGAGAAACAAAACAAGGTTGTAAAGTACACAACACTTATGAACATTTTATTGCTACTCAGTGGATTATGCTAATGATTATCTCTGTATTCTTCTGTGTTTCATTCCTCAGCAGTCAAAACCATTATTTTCCAAGTGTGTTAGTTTGTATGAGAATTAGAATGATCTGAAACAGGTTTTGTAGATGATCAGTCTACCTTGTTTATGCTAAGTGGAGGAAACTCCAATAACTCAATAGCATACAGCATGTCATTTTCAATCATTAGCTGCTAAATGTTCAACGTGTCCAGATGTGAGGACCTTATACCGATCATTAAATTTTTAAAAAATATTATTTTGGCCAAGTCTATATTTTATAACAGACATAACTTATGCAAATTTTTTTCTAAGGCCGATACACGATCTCGAAGGAAAAACACAACATCAACGGCATGGAATGATGCCGATTAGAACTCTGACCCCGTTTTGGACAGAAACACAAAGCCTCTGGAAGTGAAAATCAGTGTCTCTGTGTCACTTCCAGGGCCACATGGAGAAGCCATGATCCATGTAGCCATTTAATGTGACACATGATTCCAAGAATTTAGTAACATCTGGAAAGCTGCATTGTTTGAAAAATAGAGTGGTTGAGAAGGAAACGCAACAGAATAAATTTAGATGGCATGAGGCTGAAATCCATCATAAAAAGACTGACTTTTTCCAGTTCTTTTTCCAAGTATTTTTTGGCCATGACCTTTGCTCATGACTTCCACTGCGGAGGCCAGCTAAAACCACAACAACTGATTCTGCCAGACAGGGTTCACTGGAGACCCATAACAGAGGTTCTCTGCTGTTTTATGTTTTCTTGCGTGGTCACGGTGCCTTTCAGACACAACACCGTCTGTCTCTGTCACATCCATGTGTCTCGAATAGAAGACAAGTGCCATTTGTCATTGCGCAAGCCTCGGCCAAGTGTGACACACACAGAGTTTGGATTCTGGGAGAGCCTGCCTCCCCAGGTGTCAGCAGGAGCCCTGGACCACGTGTATTCAGGTAGCTCTGCTCTGCCTTGTTGTTTCATTTTTCTCACTGATTTCAATGATGATATTTACACCGTCGCACGTGTCTCATCAGTGTTTTAAATCCCACGGCACATTTTTTTAGCTCCCTTCATAAATTTCGGCAATTTTTGGAATAGCAGTATTACCTGCCTCCCGAGACCCAAGGGTTTGACTAAGCGTGTAAACGGTAACAGGTTTACCCCCCAGAGCAGGGGGTCTGCCACTGAAAGTTTAACAGCTAATTTAAAATAGCAGGAATCCGTCTTCTATCCACTGGTCCTAAGCAGGGTTATGGGCGGTCTGTGCTTAGCACAAGGCTGGTATGCACCCTGGATGGGACACACACACCCATATTAGCCAATTAGAGGCGCCGATTAGTCTAACTCTAGAGGTGCCTTGAGAAAACACACACAACACAGGAAACATCCCCCCGATCTGTATCCATAACACTGGAGGTGTGAGACACAGAGGTGGCTCTGGGGGGGTTAGTGCCCCCCAGATAACATGCATGGTCCCCCTGTGACCCTTCTAAATGCATATGCTACTTGGGGCTGAAATAAACGTACTATTATTATTGCTATTTACATTTATTTATATGTGGGCTAATGCATGCAAAACACAAATGCAAGCACATTTTCTTGACAGACTCGTAACACAGGGTGCACAGGGTGGTCGACTCACTTCTGTTGGTGAAAAGCAGAGTTAACAGAAAAAAAATCAAGCAATACAGTCTATGCAAGAAAGGAGGGAGATATTACATATGGAAACCGTAACTGCGAAACACTGCATAAATAAGCAACTCGCTTTCCTAAACGCTCTTTTTCTCCTTAATGCCGACAAGCTATATTTAATATTTAATATGTAATATTTGAAGGACAGTAAGTTAAATACATCTGCCCCCCCAACAGAGTAAGTGGCTCCAGTCTGAGTCTTCCAGCTAAAATGGTCTAGATGTGCTGCTGGTGAGGCAACGTAGCTCCCCGAATAATAATAATAATATTAATAATAATGTATTCAAAACACAAACATATATATGTGTGTGTGTGTATATATATATATATATATATATATATATAAATACATAATACATCTGTATGTGTATGTGTATATACTGTATATATTTATTATACTATATTATACTATATAATATATTGCTGTAGACCCCTATTAAAAATTGTGACCCCCCCCCATTTCTGTAGCCTCTGGTTTATAGAGAGAGTCGGTTGTAAATCTCCCCCTCTGGGCTGCACCCTCTAATTTGTTCTTTCCTAGAACTGCCTAACTGTTCTACTTTATTCCAGTCAGCAGTACCAATGTGGGATGTATAAATGTATTAATCTGTGTTTGCATTTGACTTTAGCAGCCTTTAAAACATCTGGGACCCGTGTATCAGCGGTAATTACTATATAAATTACTTGGTTTTAATTCCACAGGACAAATGTGAGAATATCCAGCCATCCATCAATTTTCCCTACTACTTAAGTACAGGGTCATGGCTAATGTCAGTATAGTTCTTTTCATTGAAAGTATAGCAGCTATTTCTAAATTTTTACTAAGATTTTACTTACTCAAATTTGGAATGTGAAAAGCAGGATCGAGGTCAGAAGTGCCCTTTATTACTGTAGGATATATGGATATTTTTTTACATTTGGGAGAGAATCTGATCTTTCAGTACTCTAGATGAGAGACTGCTCTGCAGATTGAGAATTCTATAGATGGTGTGTTTTGTAAAAAGCTCGTCCTTTTCAGATAATGAGGAGAACAGTCTGTCTGTTCTCATTAAAAAAAGAAACATACACCTATTTGTTTATGTATATAATTTAGTGTTTGAAGTTAATATAACTGAATGAAGTCATAAAGTCTTAATCACAACAAATTACCTTTGGCAAAAAATACAATGTAGAAGAATGATGGCAGCCGTGCAGCTGCATTGTCCATTGTGCATTATCACAGCTGCTATCGTGTAATCAAGTCATTTACAGTGTCCTTAAAACTTTCCTGCAGCTTGAAGTGGTACACGTCTTCAAATCACTGAGACCTTAACTGAATTGTGCAGGAAAAAAATATTGTGTTCTGGAACAGCTGAGTCAAAGCCCAGACCTCAACCCACTGTGGCAAGACCAGAAACTGGCAGTTATTGCAAGACAGCCCACAAAACTGGGACAGTCAATGTAGTTTTACGAAGACCTATGATTTCCAATGAACTCCATAGATTTTAATGTACATACACTAGTTAATCCAGTTACAGTCCTTGGGTGTGTTTCCCAAAAGCATAGTTGCTAACTACATTAGCTACGTACATAGTTGGACCCATGCAACTGAATGAATCCAACTATGTAAGTTGTTAACGGAAGCTTTTGGGAAACGCACCCCTGATCAGAATTATTGGCAGCCCTCAATTGTAAGTACAGAATGTAGAATATCTTCAGAAATACATGCAAATTAACCAATTTTGTATAATCAGAATATTTAATAAAAGTTATTGAACAACAACAAAAATTCAATTCAATTTATTTTTATATAGCACCTTTCACAACGGAGTCTCCCCAAGGCACGTGATTAAGAGAGAATAATGCAAAACATGGAATATGAAAGACAAAGAAAAAAGTTTTCATATAGTGAAACAATAAATATAGATATAAAATTTACATTCACGTGACCTGAATTAAGCAATGAATGATGTTTTACATAATTTACATAAAAAGGTGCTGATTGCTTCCAGTTTCTTTTTTGCAATGGTGAAGACGAGCAATCTGTCTGAGAACATCAGAACTGCTATTACCAAAAAACATAATAGATTCAAGATTCTTTATTTGTAGTTATAGCTGCTACAACATATAGTGAAATGCTTTTTCTGGCAAAAAGTGCCCCTGGCTGTGCTGTACATACAAATAGAAGATAAATAAGGTGTATATAAATATATAAAGTACACATAAGTAAGTGTAAACTTTGCACTGTAAAAGTATAAATTGCACTGTATGCCAATTGCACTGTTAAGATATGAATCTCTCTGTAAGTACCATAAAATGCAGATATGCAAGTATTTTAGAAGTAATGGAAGTGTGTCTGTGCAAATTTGCTGAATAATAATAACCGTGATGTGTGAAATAAAGCAATATTAATTATGTTGTTAATTAGATTTTTCTCTTCAAAAAGTACCGTAAGAGTAGTAATATTGTTAAAATTGTAACGATATCCATCCCTACACAACCGGCACCAGCAGGGGTAGCCAAAGCTTGCACAAATTTAAGCATCCACCAGGGCTATGGAACATAACGCCCCCACCCAAAAAAAAAAAAAAATTTACCGCTGCTGAAGATCCAATTTCTATTCCATATATACACATCTCTAAGGTGGTTGGACTCTGGACAGTCAGAACAGACCACGATTGGAAAAGATGAGCTGCCTAAATAAACTTTAAAGTGCTGTATAGCCAGCACCAAAGCCAATGTTTCAATTTCAATTTCAATTGTCGAATATTTTAGTTGTAGAATTAAAACCAACAAAAACTGTGTACGTTTTTATTTTATTACAATAATTTTAGTAATATCATTACTTCCATGCAAGAGAAGTATCTGTCAGCTTACTGTGTCGACGGTATTGCATGAAAATTTTGTTCCTGCGTTCACAAATAGGGCAGAGATCTCAATGCATTGCTATACAGATCTGCGGTATCGTAAAACATGCGCATGCAGATCAGGCAGGGATGGCCGAGCCACAACTAGTGATGATGGCGGAGAGGTAAGAGATCGGGAGTGTGGTTGCGCTTCACTAGAATCAATCAATGCGGAGAGTGCGTGCTGCCAAAGGTGCAACATAACATAATAATGCAAATTTGTTGAATAATAATAATTATGTTGTTAATTTGATTTATTATTCACAATGTATAACAATACCGTTAAAGTACCGGACCGATAGGCAGCACTAGAAAGAATAGTAGTACCGGTGAAATCTTAACGATACCCATCCCTACCTCCAACATGTTCGAAACTGTTATAGGCACACTACTGGACGCTTCAGGGATCTCACAGACAACATAAGACTTCAGCATATTGACATGGCATACACGTGAGCGCTGATGCCTGTCTGGTTTAGAAATAACATAGTCAATGTCAGAAACCTACTCCTCGATCATATAGGGCCCACTGAATCGAGCCTGTAATGGAGCACCTGGCACCGAAACCAAAACTTTATCTCCCGGTTTGAATGAGCGGGTTTGTGCCTTACAGTCATACCACTATTTCATTCTAGTCTGAGCATCCTGCAAGTTCAGTAGTGCTAGTTCACAAGCTCTGTATAGCCTAGAACAGGGGTCGGCAATCTTTGCCTCTCAAAGAGCCATTTGGACCAGTTTTCCACTGTAAAGAAAACCCTTTTGACATTTAAAATGCAATAACACTGCATATAACTTTTTTTTTGCTTTTATGCTATGTATAAACAAACTATAATGTGTTCCATTTATGAAATCAGTGAACGACTGCAAAGAAAACAAAATTACATTTCTGCATGCAGCAGAAACATTTTGAACTCTGAAACGTTGGGTTGAAGTTTACTTTCAAGTAAAATACTCGATGTCTATTTGGAGTCCTTGTATTTATGAAAAAAAAAAATGCCAAACTTAAATTATCCACCGTCAGCAAACCAAAAATCCCGTCCCCTCCCTCTCTCTTTTCTTAGAATTCTCCATAGTTGGCCTACCATGGGTTCAAAAAGGTCAGGAAATCACGCGCTGGCGGGTGTCGCACATTGGCAGTTCTGATGCATATTAAGAGAGACAAATGGTGGCCGAGAAAGTTTTTAACTTTGAAATGCGTTGGGCTAACTGCATAACCAGAAAGCATTTTATGCAAGTTCATATCGCACGTTCATATACACAAATTCGTAGATGCGACACAAACTCAGAAATCACTTTCATCAAAATGACAACTCATGCGTCACATTTTACTAACGTTGCAAATACAGAAAACACAAGCAACTTCTAAAATGTGCTGCACATACAGAAAAAAGAAGCAACTTCTAAAATGTGCTACAAATATAGAAAACACATTCAACTTCAGCTGCAAATAGCCATAACACAACGGAAGTGTTTGCAGAGAGACAAAAAAATTTTAACACTGAATCAAGTCATTTATTGACCCCATTATTAAACCATCTGATGGATCAATTCAAATTAAACAATCTGATTCCAAATAAATCAAGTAAGATAAAACAAAACAAAACCACAAGGTACAGTTGTGGTCAAAAGTTTACATACACTTGTAAAGAACATAATATCATGGCTCTCGAGTTTCCCATTATTTCTACAACTCTGATTTTTCTCTGATAGAGTGATTGGAACAGATACTTCTTTGTCACAAAAAACATTCATGAAGTTTGGTTCTTTTATGACTTTATTATGGGTTAACAGAAAAAAGTGATCACATCTGAAGAGGAAAGAAAACTCATGAAACCGGTAATCAACCTGCTCAATCCTGCAAAACTCTCAAATCTAATATTAAAAAATATTGGTTCCGCTGCTGAGCCGTAAGTGAAATATGTACCTATTTCATGGTCAGAGATTGTTCAAAGAAAGATCCTGCTATTAGGGGTCCAAGCAGCATTAGCCACAAGATCCCTAATGTTTTTATTACTGGAAATGTTTCATTTTCATTACTCTATTTAACTTACCACAATCATGGCTTTTGTGATAGTAGTTTTATGCATCATTGTTCTCTGTTAATTTGCCCCTTGTATACATGGGACTTTTCGGAAACACTTTACTAGGGGTATAAAAGCGGTTGAGCGCAGTTTACACTTAAAATGTAAAAATACAATTACTTTACCATGTTCAGGTTGCTAGAGAATTGTTCTATGGTTTATTAGGTGTACGTTCTGTATCATTTTTGTTAGAATAAATACATTTTGGATTGAATTCTTGTATTTCTTATCTTTGGAGTAATGTATAGCACAGTTCAGTTTCAATGTACGGTTGTGTTCAATTACAGTTTTTTATACATATAGTGAATACTTAAGTTAGGGGGGAAAAAAAATAAATAAATAAAAAATCGCAAATGAAAACCACAATCACAATCTCACACTATATCACAATAATATTTTCTTAAAATCGTTCAGCCCTACCATACATGCTACCATACTTATTAATATATATAATTTTTGTGGTTATGTCATGAGTGGGGATCCGTACTCTCTCTTTATGTACTTACGTTAACAAAAAAAATGACCCAACTTCCCAGATGTACTCCATGAAAAGCGGACACCATCTTAAGCAGCTTCCCTATGGATACCTACTGTAGGCAGTACTAGCGCAAGCATATACAAGGAGCAAGGAGGAATGCTCACAGCTGTCTGTTATGCAGTCACTCATCTGCAACTGAAAAAATAAGGCCTAACCATCGAAATGTATATTCAAGTGAAACATGAAAATAAAACATTTAAAAAAATCCAGAACTGAATCAAAATTACTTTTAAACCGAAAAAAAGAAAAATAAATAAACTTTCAAACATATTTAATGTGAATACAATCGCTGTACTTTTTAAAGTTCAATATCAAATCCTGAACTTTCAGTTTCAATTCTTTTTTTCAAATTTTTGGGCTTAAATTAGGTAGCCCACACAACAAGTCCAATGCACTTTAGCTTAAGTAATGTTTTGCAAAAAAGATTTGAGACTGACTCACCCTCACCCCGTATTTTTCAGGTTTCTTTACAGAAAAGAGGAATGGAGCAACCCCCCTCCGCCCATGCTGCTTTGAGACACACTTCAATATGGCAACGGATCTTGGGAAACCGCAAATGAAGGCGGAGTGTTTTGGGTTTGGGCCCTATTACCGACAACATTTAAACATTCATAAAGAGTTTACCCGTTTCACTACAATGTTTGTATTTCTGTTTGTTGCAATACACATACCCTCTCCCAGGGGCTGTTCCAAGAAACTAGATTATGGGAAAGTCTACCCTATTGTGTTAAGTCTCACTTAGTTAAGTAGGAGTTCCGTTCCATGAAAGCAGTTTAAATGAAGCCCCACTGTGTTACCATGGCAACTTACACTGGTGAACAAGTCTGCTCTGGACCAGGGTAATGGTGCGTTCCATTTGTCTTTGGATCTGCGTTTCGGTTGCCGAGATTACGTCATATCCGCTACAAACTCGGGGAAAACCGAGTCGGATGCGTTCCATTTCCCGCAGAAGCTAGAACTTGGATTCAGGTTAAAGCTAGGCATACCCTAACGCATCTACATTTTATGGGAATTTTTCGGCTCGAGTCGCAGATCCTGCAAACCTATGGTTCGACTAGTCATTTGTTTGCAACATGGACCAAACAATTCTTTAGCATTGCCAGTAGATAAACGACACATAATGCGGCAGTTCACGTATAACGTGACCGCAGCAACACATCTATTGACTACAATAACACTGTATGGTGTACACAGCTTACGAAGTTGACTCAAACAGCACTAAAGTACTTAAAAATGTAAATATCACTGAGCAGCCATCTTGAATCTGAAACTCGGGGTACTCTGGGCTGCTCCGAGATGGTTCTTGGATCGCCGAGAAACGGGAGCGCGCATGTCATCACTTCCGGCTTCGAAACTCGGAATCCGACTTGGAATCAGAGTTCCGAGGGCAAATGGAACGCAGTATAACTGTCTCACTTAGTTAAGCTGTGTCTCAAATAATGTCGGAAGTGTGGAAACAGATTCCCGAGAGATTGTTCTGTCATACAAATCCCTACTCATGTAAAAAAAAAAATAATAATAATAATAAGACCATAAAAACTGCAAAAAATTGAGTAATCAAAAACAAAATCCAGCCACATATTCTTATATTTGTAAAAATTGTTGAATTACACCTTAAATCTGATACACGCATATACGATCGGACATGAACGATCGCACATACATGATCACCCACGCACAAGATGGCACATACACACGCATACACACACGAACATGCTCAAATACGCACGTGCACACCCCGTCTGCCGAAACAAAACCTATTCCCCAACCCATTCTCCGTTTGCCCTGTTCTTATTTCATCGGCGGAATGCCATGTTAGGTAGCCAAGGGAGCACACTTGCCTGCTCAGATAGTCCCATCTTTCGCCATGTGAGTTTGGTCAGATTCATTTTATTTAGATGGGGATGAAAGTAACTGCATCTGAGTGTGTGATAGTGCCATGCAAGATCGTTTTTGTGTATTACTGTGAATATAGAAAACAAGTCTTAATGCTGAAACAAATTCTGTTACCAGGTTTTTTGATTTTCATTTTTCTTTGTGCACTTTTCTGCTTCGTTAATTTAGATCGTGCTTTATTTCTGAATAAAAGGGTGGAAATTATTTTTTTTTATCCAATTCATCGATTAATTGATTAGCAAAATAATCGTTGGTTGCAGCCCTAGAAATATGATCAGCAGAACGATGGGTGTGGATCAGGAACAGCAACAATTATGGTGAATGGCTAAAGTAATGATGATGCTTAAGTGACAAGTCCCTATTGGAATATTAGAAAATGCACAAAAATCAATGTAAATCAATGTCGGACACACTCCTGCAGGGTGTCCTGTCTTGCCTATAACCTCTGTGTCGCAATAAGAGCTGAATTTGGAATTCTGCTCAAGCGGTTCCTGACTTATCATTTGGCGGGGAGGAAAAACCACGGTAAGGCTTTGAGCGAACATTTAGGTGTTTGCTCAAAAGTGCTATAAAGTGCTGCAAATATGCCAGATCGCACATTGATTTTCCATGCGTATTAAAGAGAAACAAAGCCGAATTTCACAGGGAATTATTTTGAAACTTCTACAGTAAAACATCTCCAAACTCTGTATATAGTGAGTGTAATCATTGCTCTTTCAGATGGTATAAAGGTTGTGAACAGACATTTATATAAATCGCTGCAAATGACAGATCACGCATTATGCCTATTTAAGGTGGAACGTATTTTGCGAATAAGAAACCAACTTCAGCCACGTAAGAAAATGCACCAATATCTGAAAGCGATTTTAAAATAAACAAAAACATTGAGCTCTGGTAGGTATTGCAACTCACATGCCAAATTTTATCTTAAACGGCGATGCAAATGCGATTCGTTTGATTTAAATGGGAAACAGTGGATATGTGCGCTTTATATATTACAGCTGAATTAACTTTTGTTAGAAAATGAGTTTGCAGTCGTTCGTCCATAATTAACAGATACTAAGAGAGATTTTATGTGCTTATGTACTTTTTTTTTCCTTTTAATTTTTTGCAGCATCTGGACGATTAAACTGAATTCGTTCGTGTAAGCACTGCATATGACAAATTGTTTGAATCTTTGATATAAACACGAAATGCTATAATTATAATGTCCATGCGATATCTAAACAAGAAACAAACGCTCGAGTGTTGGGCTTCGTCTTCCCCAAGAAAGCCTGCTTAAACGCTAATAAAATGATTTACTCACCCGACGTTACATTATTATGGACCTCGCTCTCTCGAAGCCTCTGCCGGAGCTCCTCGTTTTCCCTCATCGTTCGAGCAGTTTCCTCCTGGTACTCCAAAATCGTATTTCCCACTACTTCCAGTATCTCTCGAGCGGCCGTCATTAAGCGCTCGGTTAAATAAGCATTCAAATTATGCAGTACCGTCATTTTTATATTTTGCACGTAGTGCACAAGGGTCTAAGAAACGGCGCTTTAAAGAGGATGGTGTTCCCACGGCTTACGATTACTTCCGTTTGCCCGTATGCGTTTCTGGCCACGTGACGAGAGAGCGAACGAAGTTACCGTAATGTATGGTGTATAATAGTATAAAAAATATATGCCTTTACGTGAGCTTTGCCGAATGGGTGGCAGAGAATTTGTCTGTAGTATTAACACGTTTTGACTGAAATAATCACTTTGACGTTTTCATCACTTCGTATTGCACACCCAGAAAAGGTAGCAAAAGTGAATGCTAACCCTCAGGTGGAATTTGTGTAGATGAAAGATAAAGATAAAGTCACTCTGTTAAATGTCTGTCACTATTAGTATACCACTTCACTTAACCAGCAATTAATTATCTCAAGGAAAAAGCCCTAGTAAATGTTTTCATGCTTTTCTCTTTTGTGTACATTGTTTTGGTAATATCCCAGAAAAAGACTAGTAATGTTCAGTAGTGTTTTGATAAAATATGACTATACTTTATGAAACATCATATAATTAGAAAACAGGCATATAATTTTGTTTATACAATGTTGATGGTGGCTTCTGCTGCAATCTCATCTTTATTGAGATTAAGATTTAATAAATACAGTGCACTGACAGAATATTTGACTGACTACCTCTATTTTTTGTTCTTCACAGCACTTAGATTAGATTAGATACTTCATTGATCCTGTGAGAAATGTAGGCATCCATCATCTTATACATACAAAAAGGCCTCTGTGCATAAGACCAGTTAAAGAGGAAAATAATAAGAGTAACAACAGAATCAACAATAATGACAATAATAAAACATCCATAACAAAAACTTCAACAACAACAATAATAATAATAGGGCTAATGACCAAATAATCACTATAATACATTACATAGTGGTAGTGGTAGTATGAGTACAAAGCAATTTGTAGTTACTGTGCATAGCGTAGGCAGTGTTAGTACCACAAAAATGTGGAGTTGAATTGTAGATGAAAATACAACTGAAAATGCAGAATATAGATTGTGCATAACAGCCAACTTAACCAACAGCTAATAACAGAATCACTTTAGCGGCAAAGATCCCAAAATGTATCCTCCTCTATGTACCGACTGGTAGATCATCAGCAAGAGCTTCCCCCTGGAGACTGGATGCAGAAGGGACCACGACCAAAGAGTACAGTTTGTACAAGACAATGGAAGGCACACTGGCCCTTGTGGTGCACCTGTGCTACTGACCACAGTCT
>JAODKM010000016.1:16490626-16510440 GCA_026780845.1 Petrocephalus sullivani | reverse complement strand
TTGCACTGTATGCCGATTGCACTGTTAAGATATGAATCTCTCTGTAAGTGTACCATAAAGTGCAGATATGCAAATATGTTAAATATTTTAATATTTTAATACTTAATATAATATTTGAATATTTTGATAATTCCCCGGGTTACAAGGCAATCGTCAAAGAAGTTGAAATCCCTATTTCAACAGTTTGCAATGTTTCACAGTTATAAAACTGTTAAGACGCTTTCACTACGTGCTGCAAAAAGTTACTCAATGAGAGAAGTCTGCAATGGTTGATGTGGATTGTGGATCTAAGGAGCTGACCTAGAGCAGTCTGGAGTGGTGGTTTCTGCTCGACCAATATGCTGCACACTAAACAAAGCAGGACTCCATGGGCGAAGGCCAAGGAATACACAACTATGGAAATAAGACTTGGTCTCTTTGGGAATGTAGTGCAGCAGTTTGTTTATAGGTGACGGAACGAAGCCCATAAGGCGAAGAGCACCCTACCTACAGTAGAACATGGTGGAGGTTCTACCATGTTGTGGGGCTGCTTTAGTGCCTCTGGTACAGGAGGCACTGAATGTATCAACGGAACCATGGAATCTAGTTAGTCAGTGTCCAAAAACTAGGTCTGAGGCAAAAGTCTTGGATCTTTCAGCAGGAGAATGACCCAAAGCACACATCCAACACTACAAGAGAATGGTGAAAAAGGAAAAGATGGACTGTTTTACGCTTACCGGCGATGCGTCCTGACCTGAATCCCACTGAAAACCTCAACAAAGAGCTGAAATCTGCCATCGCAAAAAGCACTCCTGCAAACTTCAAAGAGCTTGAATGCATAGTAATGGAAGAGTGGCAGTAACTACCAGCAGATGGATGCAAGAAGCTTATAGATGCCTACAAGAAATGTTTAGTCATTATTGCCAAAGGTTCAGCAATCAAATATTAGTGCCAGTAATTGTGTCCAGCATACATTTTATGTCTATTTTTTTATTTTACTTTTGTTATTGTTGTTCTTGCTCAGTAATTTTGTACATTTTATTAAATATTCTGATTATACAAAATTGGTTAATTTGCATTTATTTCTAAAGATATTCTACATTCTGTACTTTCAACTGAGGGCTGCCAATAATTCTGACCAGGACTGATCATCCAATGATACCAAAGTCATCAACAAATTAGGACTGATGCAGTTTGAACAGACAATTTGATTCAAATCTTCACCTACTTAAACCAGGACAAAGATTGAAAGATTAAACAGGGATGGGAGATGTACACCGTGCAAATTACAGTAGCATAATGCACAATGTGCAAAGCTGAATAGACTTGATGTTTTAAAATCCACCAAGGTTTTGAGTGGGGGACCTTGTGATTGTGGTTTTGTAGTTGTTGAATTGAACCGAGACTAATTTCTTAGCAGTGGGAGAAATTAGAACCCTTCGTAAGCATCCAGGCCTCATTTGCTTTCCATTTTCTCCACATCTGTACCGCCAGCCATTTGCATTCCTAATTTAGTTAATGTCAAATAATTACTCAGCCATTCGGTTTCTTTGATGCCCCAGCGATTTTTCATGTGTTAGTAATGCGGAGAGGACTTCAAATATACATCATTTAGAAACTGTTTTACGTCTGCTGCAGGAGCCTGGGCTCACTGCAGACACACAGAAAGGAGCAGCAGAATGATGGGAAACAAAGGGATAAACCCCCCCCCCCCTGCAAGGACTGACTGCTAAAATGCAAAGGTGGGTAGTTCAGGTCCAAAAAATAAAAATCCAGACCAAGATTTTGTTTCAACCGACCAGTTGCATATAAAAAGTCACAATCACAGAGTACTGGTACTCAATTGGTCGGTTGAAACAAAATCTTGGTCTGAATTTGTACTTACTGGACCTGAACTATCCTCCTCTGCTGAAATGTGTGCCTGTCCCTCACTCCATCTATAAATCACACATCAACACAAGCAAGTATTTGGGTGTATGTTCTCCATTGGAAATTCACCCGAGAGTTAGAGGTGCTGGTGGTGCGGGGGTGAGGGGGGGGGAGAGTGTGGAAAATGCCATTCCACATTGTTAAGAGGGCGGTACTACTACAAACTACCTTGATTCCTTAAACCTCGATTATATTATTCTTGCGCCCAACAGTACCCACAGTTCTGGGGGCCCAGGTGTGCGTCGTAATTCACGGGCGGGGTGGGGGCTGTGATGGAGGGGCTGGTAGGTGCATCTCAGCTTAGCATTTGCAGCAGAGAACCTCGCCAACAGTGCTAGGCCTAAAGGCTGCAAGAAACAAAGTGGCCCTTTTTCGTCCGCTTCTTTGCTAATGGTTTCAAGACACATCCGGGCTGAGAAAGCCCAGGAAGGCACAGTGACACGGCTCTTTTCCTTAATTTTACATTTTACATTAATTTCTTTTATTGAGTCATCAATGGAGCTAAGCCACTTCTTCTCCGTTAAATAGGGAATTTTATACTGCAGGACACAGCTGACGGCAGATAACACAGAAGATACTAGGTTCAACTACTGAATTTGATCAGCCTTCCAGGGGCTCTGTTAAGATTAACTCTGATCTGGTCTCAGCGGAGTTATTCGTGTGCCAGGAAGCACACCACATCTCCTCACTGAGCTTAAGCAAAGGATCTGTTTGAAGTTTCTCGTTCACAGGACTTACGAACCTTTCATATCAGTATATCAACAATTATGCGCTAAAGTGCTATGAGGACTCCATCCTCTGGGGGTGTCACTACGTTATTTTATCTTTTTTTCTCCCACGTTCTCCCTTTGCCGGTCTCTTGTTAATTAAAATCCAACCCACCCAGAAACTAACAGAAACCATCTACCATTTGCCCCCCATCTTTAATTGGCTTCAAATAGCAGCATATTTTGCTGGTTGCCCCTACGCAGCGGATTCCTCTTGCACTTCACAATGCCATGCCATTATTTGGATAGCATACATGGCTCCATATGTTTTTCTTAATTAGGCTCTTAGTTCATGATTTGCAGCTGATGGTAAGGCTACTATTTTTTATCATGTAATAAGTACAACAAAATGTCTTCAGCTCAGCAGTGATAGAACTCATAAGGATCCTTGATAAACAATTTTGTAATCATTGGACTGCAGAGGAATATATGCACATGCCAATTGTAAAATCTCTTAAATCCTTTTGCCTGAAATGACCCAAATTCAATTTGTTTCCTGTATTATATATTTTTCTGTGGTATTAAAAGTTCGTATAGTTAAAACGGACAATCTCTCAGAGTGAATGTTTGATATAATTCTGTCTATGCCTGCAGGGCAGTTAATGGGTTCATATTTGAGCCTGGATTCCAATTAACTCGAAACATTCTGTAAGTAGGATTAGAAATTGCAAGTTCTGTGCATGAATATTTATCTTGTAGCACAGTGCGTTAGTTCCTCCATGAGCAGTATATGACATTTAATTTCCTTAATTTCCTTTCCTTTAATTTCCGTATTCTGATATAAAAATCCATATGAGACAGTGTCTCAGAAATTCATAAAACAGCCAAATGACTCAATTATTTTATCACTGCTGTAACACTTTCTGCTCTTATTGCCTGGGAGATTAGATTTTTATACCTATTTTGAATTACTCAGTGTCTACAGCATCATATTTTTAAGCATAAAAAACATTCATTATAAAGGACAATCAGGTGTAAGATTCTGAAGGTACAGCTGAAACATCAGATTTTCTAACATTTTTCATAACTTCAGTGCCATGTATAGATAAGGAAAAGAATAAATAGAAATTATTAATCCTAATTACGGTTCTACGTTACTTTATCTCAGTACACTATTGCCATGGTGAACATTCACAACATCTCTGGAATTATACTGTAAAGTAATTTCTGCATATCTCAGCCAATCCCTGACTCGATGCTGTCTGCAAAAATTAACAGAATCCAGGTATGATCTGTAAATGCAGCATGTGGTACATTATACTGTAAAAAAACTGTATGACTATATATACACATTTCGAGTGCATTATATGTTATATATTGAACACCTTAAGCCACAATGATTTGTATCGTATAGTCTAAAAATTTCATATTTGTTACTTCCATGATACAAATGATTGTAAAAGGTTTACTAATTAGATATCCCGGTTTTAGGTGGTAGTTAAGACTGCCCTGCACACCTACCAATTTCCCCATTCGACTCATGGTTCTGCACGCCTCATAAAGTCCCAAGGCCATGAAATGAAGCGATTACTGATTACAGTACCACAGAATACAGTGTAAAAAGGCAAACTCCACCTTGTCAGTCCCCACGTTATTGCACAAATAAATATAAATATAAAATTTTGAAAAATATCTCCATAACAGCTATGATTGTGAAAGTCTGCCCTGCAAAAACTGATCTCACAGCTAACATCTAACATCTGCCACGTGTCCTGCAAAGAAGTTCAGTGAGGGAAATATGTGCCATTCCTGTCTGGCGTTGTCTAACGCTCCCATATCTATTGTTCAGCCTGAGCCATGCTCAGTACTGGAGTCTTCCCACAGACTGGGAATCGCACTCGGGCTGGACCTCGACTGCACCATTTCCTGCAGGAGACGTAAGCACCCAAAGCCGGCAGCTCTGATTGGCCGCCACGTCGCTGCTGGCCCCTAGACCTGTAATTCCATCACCAAAGATCTTACTCTTATACCTGCCTGAGCCGCTCACCATCTCCAGTGGATTATGTTATATTTGTATTGGACTTTCATGCACCAGAAACTGCTTTCCTGTGAACGTAATGCTGCCCCCTCCTCGGCGGTCTGGCCTCTCCTCTCTCACCTCTCCCTTTTTCCCGGAATCCTCCACACCCCAAGTCTTGTAATCTACCTCCCGTGACCCAGATAATCCACCCTACCGCCATATCTATCACAGATCCCAAGACGTCCTCTAATCCAGCCAGACAGAGCCTGGTAGACTAGCTCCTAAATCCCCCTCTATTTCAGCCAACTACCCCGAGTGCCAATAGGATGCAACAGGACATGGCAACTCTGATGCTACTGCTTCGGTGCGGCGGAGGTCGGCCAAACAACATGGCAACCCTGACTCAGTGTCTTTCATGCCAAAGACTACTCTACTCACATGACATCCTGTGATTTCCTGCAATCGCTCATTTTATCATGATCTCACAAGGTATCATTTCGGGAAGTATGTAAAAAACATTAGAATTTTCACAGGGTTTCGGATTCTCGTCTTTCTCTCTTCGTCTGAGCCGAGCTGTGCAAAGGGAATGAAATCATCAGAATTATAGTAAGACGTATTACATGGGGCCTGTCGGTGGTGAAACAGGGCTAAGGCCTAGCTGACTTAGCTGATTCGGTTTCAACCGCAACCATCTTTTCTTCCTTCTCGTGGGAAGCACAATCGACTGCTCTGGTTTTATCGTTTTGTGCCTGCCAGCCTATTTTTTTTCGACTGCAAGCCTTGCAGCTGCTTTACATGCCAGCAGAAGGTCATGCTCTAGCGTCACCTCAGTCAGAGCGCTGCTGTCAATGGAAATACGGTGAGAAACTCGCATTTCAGGGCCCAATTGGCTGTATTCTGACAAGTGAAATACTGGCATTTCTGTTCCCCGACTCCAAGAGCCGTTTCGTTACCCCCAATGACCTCGATTTTTGTGAGATCTTCCCCAGTTAGAAGCAGAAAGCACCACAGGGGCTATAAGTTACAAGCAAATATTTGTTATAATTGGATTTGGTCAGCATCTGTCCGTCTCCATGGTAACTTACAACAAACAACCTTTATTTAACCAGAATACAAATATAGACAGATAATTTATGCTCTTCCTTGCTTGTTCTGCGACATTCATAATGTGAGGAAAAAACAAAGGTCAGGCAAACATGGCCCACGGGATTCTAGAGCCCCCTGTGGACACAGAGGTGGTTATTCTTAAAGACAGGCCAGCATCTTGCACCTGGGGTCGATAAAAAAGACGTCCAAGACTCGCTTGGCTTGTGCTGCAAGCTGGTTATTTACTGTGAAATGCTTGGATGAACAGGCAAATATTGCTAAAAAACACGGTAATGTTGCGCATGCTCATTCCTGAAGCATCAGTGGGACATTTGACATTTGCTATTAGAAAACTCCATGCCAAACACATCAACATATAATATAAGCTCCATATAAATGCCATATACGTCTCTTTTTATTTCTTTAATAACTAGAAGACCAAAAGGATGTTCCTGGGCATGAATCAGCCAAAAATATTTTTGCCCATAACTCTTTAAAAAGCTATGCTACACGTGTCACACGTGTCACACGTGATCATACACACGGGACCAAGGCGAGATGAACGCAGCCTGCCTCTCGGCTCCGAGTCAGACGTGTCAGCATGGAGGATGTGCTTTGTAGCGGAACGCGGCAGAGAAACGTGACCATGTGGAAGCGATTACAGGAGCTGGCCGGGGGGGTTAGCGCATGCCTCTGATGGCACGCGGCCGCTCGGCTGGCCGGGGTGCTGGATTCTCCCCACAAGGAGGCAGGCCAGCGCTCTGCAAGCACTTTTTTTTGGTCTTGCATGCTGGGGGGAGGGGCTTAAATGTGGGCGGGTCCATGTTGCAGGAAGGCCACACCCCCCTCCCCGTCAGAGGAGGTCAGCAGGTTAGCAAGGCCGTCCACCCTGGGGGAGCTCGTAACGCTTAAAAGGCCGGCAGTGGCTGTCAGGATTCGCAGTCTCCCACCCAGACAGCCACACCGCGGGCCACCAGCTCCCCTCACACCTCGACCTCAGACCTCCCCAGCTCAGGCACACCCAGAGAGTGAGTATTACTGCTGTCACGCTCCAGCCTTACTGCTGTCACGCTCCTGTCACGCTCCGGCCTTACTGCTGTCACGCTCCGGCCTTACTGCTGTCACACTCTCTCCTTCTGCGCACCCATCCATGGGCTTATTCGTCTTCATTTTCTCTTGTTCTTTTATGTAATATAATGAATCTTTGACTCTGTTTTTATGTTCCTTCTACTTGACTGTGAAATATCTGCATGCATTTGCTCTTTAAATGTGTGTTTCTATGTCCATTGTATTTGTTTTTAGAAATATTTTAGGTATCACAAAGCAATGCATCAGTGCTTGCTAACTGCTGCCAGTTGTACAAGTGTCTAGAATGTTTGTGATGTGTGGCTAAGAGGCCAGACCAGGATACCTGAGGATATTTAGATTCTGTTGATATTATGATTCTGGACCGTTTATAGTCTCTGCAGACAACTTTTTATCTTCATAAGAAGTACAGTTGGAGATGTTCAGTTGGAGAGATGCTCAGTTGCCAACCTGACTGTGTAAATGTTTACTGCTAAAATATTTTATTGTTGCTACTGGCAGGTTTGAGTAGCTGTAAAATTGCACACCTTTACAATTGACCTCACTGGCGCTCTGGAGCAGCTCCTTTGGTCATCTTGCATCTGACCAGCTTCTCCTCTGCGTGGTTTTACAGCCCCAGGCATGGACAGCGCCCCCTTGGTGTGGAAGCCCAGACTGGCACGCTGCTGGGCTGCCCTCAGCTTGCTGTGTTCGCTCCATGCGTTACCTCTCAACACCGATCCGGTATGTTCCGCAACCACGCCTGCCAAGTATAGCCTGACATTCACGGGAAAATGGAGCCAGGCTGCCTTCCCCAAGCAGTACCCCCTCTACCGGCCCCCTGCCCAGTGGTCCCACCTCATCGGTGAGTCTCCTCTCCAAATATATATATATATATATATATATAAATTCCAGGGTTGCATTACCTGCATTACCTGCATTACCTGCAGCAAACGTGTTGGGGCAGTCTGCAAACCCAAGAGACTATTTATAGGGAAATAAGACTCTTACATACATGTCAATGCATGTGCACGAGTGTGCGGATTTGAATTGAAAATCCCACTCCAGCCAGTCGACCCAAGTCGGCAACCCTGTAACTTGGTACGGAATGTTGCAGCCACCTCATTTACCCAAAAGTACATTCTGGCAATGTCGATGTTTATGGAGTGTGAGATCTTTGAAGGTGCCCATTCAGACGCGGCCAGACACTACAGTATGTCCCCACAGCTCTCTGTTGGAAGCCACTTGAAGGCAGTGTGTGACTCTCCGTACAGGTGTGACTCACAGCTCAGACTACCACATCTGGCAGGCGAACGAGTACGCCAGCAACGGGGTGAGGGACTTCTCCGAGAAGGGGGAGGCCTGGGCGCTGACCAAAGACGTGGAGGAGGCCGGTGAGCGCACCCAGAGTGTCTGTGGGCTCTTCTCTGCTCCCGCGGTGGCTGAGGGCACGGGCCAGACCTCCTCGGAGTTCGAGGTCTTCGCGAGGCACTCCTTCGTGAGTATCTTCATGCCATACGGGGATAATCCGAGCATTTAGCTGTATGTACTACACCAGCAAAAATGCATCCAGTAACACTAAAGATTTATATAAACCAACACTCTAATGAAGCTCTCCTATCTGAACAGAACCTTGGATTTGACACATTTGCAGTTTTATCTGTTAAAGTACATAAATAGTTTTCCATTCTGGGGGATTAAGACAGACTGATTTAATGCTTAACGAAATGCGATGTGCTGGTGCATGCTAACTAATTTGTATGCTACATTACTAGTTATGTGGCTTCCAGAAATAGTTGTTACCCAGGATCAGATATAGAGTACGACTTCAGAGAGAGCCTGGTCTAGTGCATGCAAATCGCCGGCTGCTTCTCTGCAGCACAGAGGTATTAGCTCTCTTATGCATGCTGGAGTCTCTGCCAGCTCTCACCCTTCTTCCGGAAAAGGAAGGAGAGTTCAGTGAGGCATCTGACCACTGTTGTGTAGTGCAGCATTTACGATGCTATGCACTGCATAATTTCACATTAGGGGAGTGGGTGGTAAAGTGTAGCTGTAGCCTGGCCAACTCGTGGCCCAGTGAGATCAACACCACCCAACGTGGCTCCTGATTGGTTCCCATAGCTGTCCTTCATCATACGCATCGTGCCCAGTCCAGACTGGTTTGTGGGCATGGATAGTCTGAATCTGTGTGAGGGCGACCAATGGAAGGAGAGCATATCGCTGGACCTGTCCCCCTACGACGCCGGCACTGACAGCGGCTTCACCTTCTCCTCCCCCAACTTTGAGACGATCCCTCAAGAGAAAGTTACCCAGGTAACGACATTCGCTTACTTCCTAGGTGCGAATGAACTTCAAAGAGCGAAAAGGGGCTGTTCCACTTATGAGTTTGTGTAGGATTTGGGTTTGGATGCTTTCCAGGCTCCTTTTGTTAACAATAAAAATCTTCTTTAATTTCATCCTGTTTAATATGAATAGTTAGTGTTAGATGCAGGTGTCCAGCATCAGATTGCAGGCTGAATATATCCACGGCTGGGCACTGGGGAACCGTGAGCTGGGAGGGTTAATGAGAGGTTAACCAGCTGGTTAATGAGAGGCTGGTTAATGCCAGGTTCTGCTCCACAGCTCAGCGTCTTGACATGGAACTCGGTTGAGGGATGGGGGGGGGGGCCCGTCCTCTCCAGCTGAACGGCACACAGGCTTTACCCGCTAGAAATGGTAACACATGTGGGTGACTGGGTGACTCTGAGTATTTTTTTTTTAAATGAGAGACCACCACTCCAATTTCAGGACATGTAGCGAAAACAACACAGAGCAAAGCAATAGTAATGGGCTGTTATTCCAACTTTCTTTTAGCGACGTTGCTGAGATGCTTCAGGGTCACTAAGGCGGGATGGTTGACTAAGGACTGCCTGCACTTTGTAACTTTCTCACCTGGGGGCGGGGGTCAGGTCACAAGCAGCTGATTGGACGAGTGTGATGTCATCAAATGTGAGAGCAGTTATCTTAGGCTCCTTAATGGTGCTTCTGCCAGCAGCAACGAGCCCAGCACACTAGGTCTAAATTTGGGTCTGGGGTTTGTCGCATCCTGACTGTGACAAGTGGTCCCCAGGGGCTGGACAACCTGATATCATTATGCACAGGACATGGGGACCCTGCCTGGGACGTGTCCCTCACCTGCTGTTCAAAAGTCTGTCAGCTAAGAATTTGGTGTATTTTTAACTCAAATGGGCTTCTTGTGTTTCATTAATACATTTCATATTTAGAACACACCTAATTCATAATACATTTAAAATAATCATCCATAGAGTCCTTACTAACAAAGATCGGCTTAAGTGTAAAAGAGAAAATGCATAATTATGAGACACAAAGAGCCAAAGAGTTCATTTAGAGGGAGTGACATGAGCAGTGTTAAATGATCATTTCCTCTGTATCCATAGTAACAATGGAGCCTTTCATTCATTTTGCCCAGATTACATCATCATTTCCTAGTCACCCCGCAAACTCCTTCTACTATCCCCGGCTGAAGCAGCTACCGCCCATCGCCAAGCTCACCCTCACCAAACTCAAGAGCAACCACATCTCCAGCATTCCCATCCAACCCACCCAGTCCAACAAGATCCCCGCTGACAACGAGATCGACGACTCCCGAATAAGTGAGCTCTCTCCCTATATAGAACATGACACAATTAGGTCCAATCTTCAAAACCACAAGAGATTTCAGGTGTCCTTGCACCCCTTTTCAACAGCATTATTAAATTTATTGGTCCCAGGGTCCCAAATTAGGAAGGGTTAATGCTGTTCCTCTTCCATGGTTAGTCTATCTGGTGAACTTTTGGAGGAGGACAAATTTGTTTGTTTCAGCTCCTCCCAATAGGCAGGAGAATAGCAACTGAGGAACAGGGCTAAGTGGAACCATGTTTGTTATCCTTATGTCGATAAAGTTTTGCAAGCCTTTCAAATTTAGAAAACTACAACTGAAAAACTACAATTACCACACATGTCAGTTGGTTGGGTAGTTGTCTTACCAGCGGCATTGGTACCTAATGATTTTGTTTGCAATAACAATGACAGCTACATATAAGCCCATGCCAAAGACATGCTTGCATCATCCAGACCTGTGTTAATCATGTAATAAGCATTAGATGAGGAAGAGCGTAACATATCAGCTTGTTTCTTAGCAGATTGGGCCAAATGGGTTGTAAGCTTATCACACATTGCTGAAAGTAGATTTCCAACTGTCATCAATAAGCTAGCAAATGTGATATAAAAATGATAGAAAACAAAAACCTGGTTTTTGCAGAGCACATGCCCTACGTATATGCAGCTTGTTACGTACGTGCATGAAATAGTCCATAAAATGAACCATCTCTTATACAGTCGCTGCACCTCATAAATGGCACTTAATTACCCTGATTAAAATTATCGGGCCATTCCAGCAGCCTCCCCGTAACATTCTTGGCTAGCTGAAGACGCAGTTGGGATTTTTATACTGGAAGCAGCCTCATTAGGCACATTTGTTTAATGCTTTAACGCACGCAGAGGTGGGCCGGCCTACTGCGCACTAGCCGGAGGTTCCGCATGAAATGCGTGTGGTGTCCGTCACCATGAACCCCTGGGGCACCCATCTCCGGCCGCTGGGTTGCCATGGTAACGTCAAAACAAACCCAAACAGGAGAATGCGAAGTGTCGCTCAGCACTACAGCGTATGCCGCGTCGGTAATGATGGAAAAGGCAGGCCTGCTCTTATTCCCATGTTCTGTCTCATTGTCTTCCACCCTACCCTCAGAGGACCCAATCTGGGATAGATGTCAGCACTTTCATAGTGAGGGCACTGCTTCCCGTTGGGGGGGGGGGGGAGCCCAGACAGGAGGTGGTTGCTGCTTCAAACTCGGTGGTAGGCCTTCGAGGAAGGAGCTCAGAGCTGATGATTTGCTGAGAGCTGCTCATCTCAGGTCGAGAACTCTGTACCTGAAGCCCAGCAGGGTCTGACTGCGTTAGCCTGCGTTATCCTGGGCCTGAGAGAAGACCCTCACCCCAGAAAGCTGATGGCAGCAAGTGGGGCAGATAAATGTGTCCCGTGTCACCCCAGTACGGCCGCATAGGTGAAAATTGATTCCATGAGCCGGAAGGTTTAGCTGATATTAGAGAGCACTCCAAAATGAGGAAACTGTACAGGGGATTGAGATTTTTCAGAAAACAGAAAACATCACACAGTAAGGTCTACTGCATAAAGTGTCCCAGCTAGTAAATAGCCCGCTTAAACAGAGGAACAAATGTGTTCGGCATGGTCTTTAATTGCGTCCAAACCTTAACCCACAGGGTATTTTTAAGAACGCTCGAATCACTTCCTTAGCAAATCTGGCTGCCCCCATTACATGCATCAGTCATGCAGATGTGATGACTGCCATCTTGCCTGCTTGCGCTCTGTGAGTCCGCCTAAGGCTGAGGCCAGCTCCTCTCTTTACAGACACCCCACTGGACTGCGAGGTGTCCACCTGGTCCCCCTGGGGCCTGTGTAAGGGTGCCTGCGGGGAAGCGGGGGTGCGACACAGGACTCGCTACATCCACATGCACCCCGCCAACAACGGGGCCGAGTGTCCCTCCCTGGAGGAGAGCAAGGCCTGCGAGCCGGACAACTGCGTGTGAGCGGAGAGACGCACAAGGCCTGCGAAGACAGGAGGCGAAGGCCAGCACTACGCCAGCTGCCATGCCCGGCTCACTTTTTCCTCACAGACTACATGTTTTTTTGCACTTTAAAAGGGGGAGCAAGACTATCCAACTGCCACCGTGGCTGAGTGGCAAAGGTGTCACGTCCTAGTTGCCCGAAATGCTGCGGGATGATACAGGGGGTTTGAGGCGAGCAGACCTGCCACTGACTCCCCTGTGCTCGCCTTCCTCCTTACTTAAATACAGGGCACACACACACGGTTACAAGGTTTCCATGGCAGCTAACAAGCTAGCTGCACAAAGGCCATGTCATTGTTGCAATCAAAACCTCTTTGGGTCACTTAATGAGAAATTTCAGACATAAGCTGTTGGATAAAATTGTTGTTGATTAGCACAATAACCATCATCCGTAAAGCGTTGGTACTACTTTAGAACTAAACTGGTTTGAATTAATTTAAAGCAACGTCATCTTTGGTATCTGACTGACTGCTTCCCTCTAGTGAGTAAATTGGAGATTCACACAACAAGAGCACCTATTAACACGTAAAGCAGAGCAGAGTATGAT
Source organism: Petrocephalus sullivani (assembly GCA_026780845.1). Lineage (NCBI taxonomy): Eukaryota > Metazoa > Chordata > Actinopteri > Osteoglossiformes > Mormyridae > Petrocephalus > Petrocephalus sullivani. The sequence goes on along the minus strand of JAODKM010000016.1, from coordinate 16,497,422 downwards.
TATATTGGTTATAATGCTGACCTATCTACCAAACCATGAGATTATATTACTGTATTTAGATGTGTTTTTCTGTGCTTTCGAACAGCTTCCCTTTTAAAAACAAACATGCAGTGGATTTATCCAAAGTTTATCCGAATGCTTGTTTTTTAAAACTCAAAATGTGGTCCATTACATCATCCAACAATAATAAATTATGTATAAACATTGATTACAAAAGTTAATACATATATTTACATGTGTCATTTTGTAAAAATGTAAATAAATGTGGCATTTTCAGCAAATAAATAAAATACTCCTGGAAAAAATGTTAACAATCTAGCATCTTTTCGTAATATATTTTAACAATGATTTTCCATGCTTAACACAGCTTAACACAAATAAAAGCTAGATACATAAATCGCTGTTTGGATGAAGGAATACAACATTTTCACATTTTCACTAAGGTTACATTTAATTTAATGCTTTTAATTTAGTAAAGTTTTACCACAAATTTTTCAGTACCATCTATTCTACCCAGCTAAAAGGAAGTAGCTTTAAGAAGCCATCCATCCCTCTAGGGATGAAATTTAGAGGAAGGGGGCGAACAACCCTGGGCCCCCATTGGGGTGTCAGCTGGTGAGCTGGTGGGGCCCCCACTGATTGTATTATTATTTTTTTATGACAAAAAACATAGATCAAATATCCACTCCGAGCCATTGATATTATTTGTTAAAATATTATCATCTTTCATTATAACATATCACAAATTTGACAGATCAGTCCTCCGGGGTGAATTTTACTGATGGAATTCCCGCCCCCACCCTGATCCATAAGCGCCCCACCCTTTCATTAGAATATCATTCATGGCCCATCATTTTTAATTCCCTCTCATTTCTCTTTTGACTTCAAAAAATAGCTCAGTGACCCCTTACCCATGTCAGCCTAGGGACCCCAGAGAACTCTGTCTGCCCCTGCACTCATCCACACACCCACCCACCCACCCATCCACTCATCTATCCATCCACCCACCCATCCATCCATCCACTCATCCAACCACCTACCCACCCATCCGTTAAACCATTATCCATCCATCATCCATCCATCCATCCACCCACCCATCCATCATCCATCCGTCTACTCATCCAACCACCTACCCACCCATCCGTTAAACCATTATCCATCCATCATCCATCCATCTACTCATCCAACCACCTACCCACCCATCCATTAAACCATTATCCATCCATCATCCATTCATCCATCCACCCTCCCATCCATCCATTCATCCATCTGTCCAGCTTCCAGTAAAGTCACCCTTCCAAGAGAATTATAGTTCTCTGAGGAAGGGAAGCACTGGGGAATGCAGGTGCACAGCCGGGGCAGGACGAGGCCTAGTCAGCATCGCACCCTGAGCTCACCGAGTTCTGCCAGCCGAGGGCCAACCGCTCACCTGAGGGACCTCGCCCACCCTTTCGCATTACTGCCCTCTATGCATCGCTGGCCGCACGTCTGTGCAGTGCCAGACCCGAAGCTCCCCTCGCATACCGAGCTGTACGGACCAGTGCTCACATACTGTACAGCCCAAATCTGATTATGTTTCTGGACAGTTACACATACATGTACATTCTTCATCTTAGGCAGTTAAGCTGAAATAATTATTAATAGTTACTAATTCATATATAAAAAGGAGCAAGAATCTCCAGTCCCTGACAATCTGCTCATTTTTAATCATTTTATACAACATTACTTTTAAGATGAACAGCATATAAAATCAAAGCATATTGAAAAGGAGCAAACACTTAAGGATTATTAATATGTAGGCTGTAAAAATCAATGTAATGGATAGGTACACAACGTGTCTTCAAAATGTATTTATCTCGCAAACCCCGAGAACAGAAAAATCCGAAACATTCTTTCAGTGGTTGGTCCTGCAGACGCAGTAAAATTCATCCCAATTCTGTTAATGGGTGAAGCAGCCCTTAGCTAAAAACATGATGCAATAATAGTGACGGCGTTTAGTCATCCAAATGGGCTTAGTCATCCAAATGAGCTTGCTTTCCAGAGTAAATAAGCGTGTACTGGGGAAATGGGGTGGAGGACGAACAACGAGCTTGATGGGCCGAATGGCCTCCTCTCGTTTGTATATTTCTTATGTTCTTAACAGCACGGTTCAGTTTTTACAAAGGTGCCTGAAAATTGGAGTAAAACTTTAGATACTTACATAAAATATATGTATATATTTTTAAGGGTGGTTAAAAGCTGCAACCACGGAGATTAATTGGGGATCATCCAGATGGTACTGTCGCAGAGTAGAACACCAAGTAGCCCGTCTAATTGGGGATCGGTACCATAGCAAAGTGCAGTTACTAAGAAAACATCAAGCAGTCCACTTAACTGGGGACCGGGATCACCCTCGTATGAGGTCCACCCATGACAGGGCCCACACATGTAGACTGGTTCACCCAATCACATCTTTGCAAACGGGAACCATCAGAAAAGGGAATAACATGAAAACTGCCCCACCCCCGTGTGGCACTTACTCAGAATCATTGCACTGAATCTTGGGAGGCATGCTGGCTCAGCGGTGATGAATATATTCCTTTTTCCTTAGTCGTAATCCTTTCTTACTTGAAATTTGTGACTTTTTTTTCAATCTCAAATCATCAAAAACTCAATTATTGCAGTTCATTTACACAGAGAGTTTTGCAGCTCATTAAAGTCATTTGTTTCACATAAATGTCTTTGAAAGTTCTTCAGTACTTATGTGATATATTGCACATTCCTTACAACAGACATGAAATTCTTTCATTTTGAATTTTATATTTTCATTTTTATGTTTCTTTCAGATCTTTTGAGTAAGTTGGATGGAGCAATTTTTAGTTTCTACTTCTGAGCTTAAAACTACTTCTCTTGCTCTGCTGTTAAATGAGCCAACTTACAGCTAAGTATTTAAAGAGTTGCGGTTAATAATGAACCTTTTCGACCATTTCACCCTCCATATCGCACTAATTTGACCTTCTCTTAACGCTTATCTCAGCCTTTTCGAGTTCTTGCAGGGCTCCAATCGGTAAACTGTTTGCCCAAAAGAGCAGCAGACGCAGGCCTCTCACAGTGCGGTTAGCCAAACCCAGTCGGCACTCCTGCGAGCGGTTTGTGCAGAGCGCTGAAAATGGCCACGCGGGACACCAGCTTTCTGCTGCTGTGCTATCTGACACTGACGTCTGCCATGTACTTTGACCTGGCACCACAGGAGGAGAGGTGCATCATCGAAGAGATCCCACAGGACACCTTGGTCACAGGTGAGTTAAAGCAGTCAGGCAGCTGGGGGTCACACTATAGGGTACCGTTACACCGCAGCGGACACTGCACTCATTCTCATCAGCAATCCCTTTCAGAGTTAGAAAAAAGAAGATATCAGGCACCTTGACATATTTCAAAGGCGTTCAATGAGTTCCAAGTTACTTTTCAAAGTACCGACAATGATTATGTAACTAACATGATTATGATATAATCACCCCATTTGACTTGGCTAGATAAACGCAAAACTTTCCACAAAACAGTTTTAAAAGTGCGGCACTAATTTTTATCCAGCCTTGGTGTTCTAAGTGTGACTTTTCCTTCTCATTAATAATAACATATAAAGCAATATTTTGAAACATGCATAATATCTTGCTAATAGTAAACACTACTGACATTTTTAAGAGAACAGATAAGTCAACTGCCAAATTCCATGTGCATATCAAAGCTGACTGTAGCACTGTACAGTACAATGTCAACACCTACTATATCCTTGTAGAGCCTTTGAACAATGCAGTTATCTGCGCTCAGAACCAAAGCATTGTATATCAGTATTACAAAGCCTTAAAATCATTGTGGTGTTTTCAGGGTATTTTTTTCTAGAGTACTGGGATGCTATGAAGAAGGACAGCTCCCCTCATCTTGGGCTAACTGTTACCGTGAGCGACCCGAGCCACCAGGTACCGGGGGGCCCGAGTCACTCAGTGGACCCTGTGTGAAGCAGGTCTTCGGTACTCAGTGAGAATGCTCCTCTCTCCCGGGCTGCAGGTGCTGATGTCCAAAAGGTACGGCAGTCATGGCAAGTTTACCTTCACCTCACATTCCTCTGGCCAGCATTTCCTCTGCATGAAATCTAATTCCACAAGGTTTTCTGTTTTTGCTGGGGACAGACTGGTAAGTTCAATGGGATATATTGCACGATGCATTCCATTGACTTGACCTGTAGTAGAAAGACCTGAATCTAAGCTGTCTGAATAATATTTTGTTCATATTTTCATTGACATTTGCTTATACAGTACAGTGGAAGCATAGTGCTTCACCAGCTTACACTTAGTAACTAACAGAGAGCCCTGCACCCACCCCCCCCAGCGCCTCCACTTGGACGTGCAGATGGGAGAGCACACCATCGACCCAGGAGTTGCCAAAGCCAAAGACACGGTGAAGAACATGGAGCATGTTCTGCGACACCTGATCGACCAAGTCCTGTACATTGGCAAGCAGCAAGACTTCCAGAGGGTACAGTAATGACTAGATTAGGTTCCAGGCAAAACAAACTTGGGAAGCAAAGCAACAAAGAGACTAAATGTGGTTTCTCTAGCAAACTGTCACTACCCTGTCCTGTTTCTTCCTCACTCCCTTTACCTAGACAAAATCCTATTTTTTTATTTATTTCTTCAGATTTTATCCAAAGTTGGTGCATACAAGTATAGTAGCGAGTGAATAACAAGATTATCAATCCAAGCAAAACACCATTAGTTAAATCGATTTAACTTTACATTAACTGCACCCTCGTAATGCCTTAATACTGCTTTCACAGAACATTCAGTGCACCTAATGCATTCATAGAACATTCATAAGGAGCATATAAGCATACCTTAACATCCTAACATTGTTATTAAAATACATTAATAACAAAGATATGCCTGTTTGATGGCTAAATGTTTATTAATGTATTTTAATGCTATTAAGGTAACAGGTGCACTGAATGTTTTATGAATGCTTTATGACTGTGCACTGAATGTTCTTTGACTGCATTATGAAGGTGCAGTTACTGTAAAGCCTTACCATTAAATCTTACTTTATATATGAGGTATTGAAAATATAATACTCTTACACAGGGATAGCACAATAACAGTGCTAAACACATTAAACACATTTCACTGTTAAAATGCATTTATGCTGAGCACTGGACTGTTTCATTTACGAATGTGTAACATAAATGGCAGCAGACCTTGCTGATGTTTCCCTCAGGAACGCGAGGAAACGTTTCGGCAGATGAGCGAGGACACCAACGGGAAGGTTTTATGGTGGGCCGTCGTGCAAACAGCCATCCTCCTCGTGGTCGGATTCTGGCAAATGAAGAAACTGAAAGATTTCCTCATAGAAAAGAAACTTGTTTAACTAAACAGATTACCTCTTGGCTCCAAGCTTTGAATTTTGTTTATCTAGCATCTACAGAAGTGCCGATATGGAGGTAGCTGAATAAAGCAAGCAATTGCAAAGTTATGTCTTAAGGTATATTAATAAAAAGGATGGACTGTAAACTGATGTTTCTTTTTTGTACTTTCAAATATTATGTACTTTGATTACCAAAACTCCTGTATTGCAACCATTAATCATAAGGGTCAGTATAAAACAGCAGGCCTAGGCCCCACTGGAAGCTGACATGTTTTTACATTTTGTTGAATTTCATTAAATAACCTAAATAACCCAATGCCTCAACCACTGTGTAATTCATTTCCCTTGTTCTCTATTTACCTGCAGTCCTGATCTATCAATGTTCAGTTCTGAGAAATAGCATTATACTTTATGTACATAATGCTTTTTAGTAGCAGAGGCAGAAATGAACTTGGCCTTTATGAGAAACACCCAGTGATCCTTCTGTCCTCTTGTAGGTTATGCTAGTTAGGGTCATACGGGGGCCAGGAGCCAATCCCACATGGCCAGGAAATTTTAGAAATGTGAATTAGCCTACCAGTATGTCTTTGGAATACCTGGAAAAAAGTTCTCTGAGAATCCCACAGATGGGATATCTGAGCCCCCAAACCTAGAGGTTCATGGCAGAAGTACTACCCGCTACGCCACCTTCCTTATGAAAACAATCAAATGTTATAAAAAATCATCAAATAATAAATACACGTTTGAATTATAATAAACAACCTTGATAATGTATCCAGTATTATTTAACAATCGCGCAGGTTCTTCCAGCGCCTTAACTTTTACTTCCAGATGACATGCCAGTTTCTGCAGCATAGTAGCGGCACCGTGCGCTGCGGGCCGCGGCGCGGGGGCGCGCATTGGGGGGGGCGCGCATCGCGGTCACGTGACGCGGCCGGGGTAACGGAAACGCGCGGAATCCGAGCGAAGGTGAGTCTCACAAAGAAGCACCAAGCCCTGCCGTCACTTAGCCCGACGGCAGTCCCGAGACGGCGCTTTGCCGAGGCCATTGGGGCTGGCCCTCCGATACACGGACTGACAAGGACAACACGTATAAGGACGATGCTACGCTAGGCTAGCTGGCTACGTATCGAAAATATAATCATTGTAGAACCAGGTGGATGAGCAAGCTAGCGCGTTTTACTTGGTGTCCTGACAGTTTGCCTAGTAAATGACCCATTAACATATTTAATATTATCTTATTAAACGGTAGAAAAAGAGCCTCGTTTTTCCAGTCAATAAACTGAAACCGTTAATAAATACAAGCAAACAAAGCGTCCCCCTCTGCCAGAGGTGTCAATTTCAGGTCCAGAAAGTAAAAATCCAGACCAGGATTTTGTTTCAACCAACTAGTTGAGCACTC
>JAODKM010000016.1:16478746-16489728 GCA_026780845.1 Petrocephalus sullivani | reverse complement strand
TTTATGCACAACTGATTGGTTGAAACAAAATCCTGGTCTGGATTTTTACTTTCTGGACCTGAAATTGACACCTCTGCCCTTTGCACTCAGTGGCTACATATAGACAGACTCCCCGCAGACCTGGGAATCTCCTTATTATCTGGCTGTGCATGCCGAAAGGCTGCCCCCTACAGGTCTATGATGGGAACGCTTTGGGGGGAGAAACGTGACATAACAAGAGCCCCACTGTCCCTGGCCTGGACATGTGTGGCCCTAGCAATTAGTGATTGGGCTGTGTAATATGATTATGATGCATTCATGTATTTATCAATACTGACTGCCCACACGTACATACCAGAATTTCTGTTTTATATTTAGCATTTTATTGAAACTAAATCACGTGTGTGAGGAAATTTAAACTTTTGGCTATTAGTCTAGTATGAAACTGGAAAGGATATAATATAATATGCTCATAAGGAGTATGAATGTTGCATTTAGGAGGAAGTCAAATATTTTGAAACGGGGAGGGTGAAATGGAAATTTTAAACTGGTGAGGGCTAAACTCTATGATGTTTTTCACTGGTGCTTACATCTTGCTATTTATGATCAATAATATAAAAATGTGTCCACATATTTTTTTCAAGGTGTTTACTTTCAATTAGTATTTAGTAGGAGTGCAGAAGTGTAACGGTAACAATATTCTTTTAACAATTGGTAAATGGGAAGATTTTTAATGCAAAGCTGTCAAATGTGATTATCTTCTGATTAGGTGCTTCAGAAAGATGGCCAGCTGGGTCTGCTGTAACTCATGTTTCCAGCCACCTGCTGCTGACCTGAAACTGGCCATTTCCTCATGTGGCCATATTGTCTGCAGTACCTGCTTTAAGAAAGGTACACCAGCCTGTGGTCACTATAGCAACACAGTATGTAAGAATCTGACATCACAGTGAAGATACATGGTACAACTCTGTTACATCGAATTTAAGGTTTTTCAATGATCTGGCATTCTAAAGTAGCCTAATAAATTCTTGGATAGGTTTTACAGAACTGTAAACTTTACTGGCTATGTAAAAATTGATCATTACTTTGTCACCTGAATTAAAAAAAACATTGTAAAACTGGAGTTAAATTTTTAAATTAGCAAATAGGGCCACCCAGTGGTGGCTCAAAGGTACTTCACAAATGAAATCAACAAAAGGTGTCTTGGTTCATTTTTTCCATAATAGTAGTGTTTTGTTTCATAAACAGGCATTATTTATTTCAGGAAAAAAAGGAGAGTGCCTGATTTGCAAAGCACAGTGTCAGGTTACTGCACTGTCACACAAAGTAAGTGGGACACATCTGTCCTTACTGACTAGACTGACTGGAAACAGAATTGAACATTAATTGTTTTCTTAAGTCTGTCTCTGTTTCAGCTATAGAGTTGGGATTCTAACATTTCTAAATGTATGATTGCTCTGATTTTCACAGAGTAGCTCAGAAGTAAAGGCCCTCTTCTCTGACATCAGTGCTGTAGCAGCAAGTTTCTTCTCTGAAATCAGCAAGGTAAGTATAGACTTAAAATTGTGTATAAATAGTTCAGTTTTGTTTGTGTTGAGTTTGTAATACAACATGCCAGGCTTATCTATTGTACGATGTTCATGGCCACAGGAGTCTATTTTTAATTAGTAATTAAGCAAACCCAAGAATAATCCTAGTAAACAAAGTTTGTCATAGATTTTGTCTGTTAAGTACTTTTTTAGAATTTTGATATCCCCCATAATTTTTGAGTGACATAATTTTTCGATTATATCAAAAGTATATAATTCCTTTTTAAGGAAGTATGGGTATGTTAAAAATGTTCACAGATAGAAATAAAAGAAGTTTATCTAAAACTTTAGGATTTTACAGAAGGCCACAAAGTAAAGTCTGTTTTGCCAGAGATTACAAGCCGTAACATGTCTGGACATATTGAGACAGGATTCTGCTTTCTCTCTGATATGGAATAACAATATCAAGGCAACCCTCGGGATGTTCCTGAGGCGAAGTATGGCAGAAAATTATACACTTCTACCTTTTAGATGAGTTACTTCCACTCTACACATATACTGTAAATTTATACATAGAGAAAATATTACTTTTGTGATAGGGAAATTCTGGTTAGATAATTAAATTCAGTACATCCCCTGATTTTATTTGGTGTGACCAAATGAAAGTAAAAAAGATGTTGTCCAGTGTGATGAGCTGTCACAATCAAGGGCTGGTTGAGGATTAACTTATGTACCTGAGACACCATGTCAAGGGAAAGAATACGACACAGTCACTGCCATATAAATTGGTGTGATTCCCACAAAGCCAAGGCACTGTCTGCTCTGACTTTCAGCTGTATGATGATGGGAGAGGTAGGCAGGTTCAGACTGGTGCCTGAAGAAACAGAGGGCTTGTAGCACCTGCGCAGGTGGGGCGACTGAGCTCTGCTGTAGAAAATGGGGAATCTAACCAGTGGTCCTGATTTATGAAAGGGGACCTCAGAATTTGGGGGCTCTGCTTAGGACACCGGTCCCTGAAGAAGTAGCGGGCCCTCTCCCCTAGGTGTCGCTGTCTCGTGCCCAGCCTTTTGGCAAACACATCACAACCTATATCCGTTAACGTCTGCGTGTAATGAATACGTTGACAGTACAGAAATAGTGCAATGTATTTCCATCACGCAGCCAACCAACAATCACATCATGTTTAAAATCACTTAGATCAGGTATCCTAGTTATTCTAATGCTCACCTAAACAGTAAGTGAACCTCTTCTCCCAGTCAGTGTGCTTAGTCACATGATCCTCTGTCATAATGTAGATAGTTTGGCCATCTGCGCTTTTCCGTCATTATATAAAAGTGACATGATGCAAATTAAGCCTTTTTTTTTCACCACACTCCAGGTGTTACAGTTTCAGACAAGACACAGAAAAAGGCTCTTAGCACATTACCAAAAGAGGGTATGTGATAATGACTGAATAAGGCTATTTATATACATTTTTTAGAAGAACAGTGATTAAATGCTTAAAGTCTGCAGTTGGCAGTAGCTATGGCAAAATTTGTTCCATATGTGTTTCTATAATAATGGCGCCGTTTATGCAACTGTGTGATTTGCTGTATAGAATAAAGGTTTGTTTTATTTTTTTATTTTGTCTTTTCAATGCTGTCATACTAGTGAACGACAGTCACATGGAATCAGCAGACTGTCTTTGAACACTGCAGGTGATACGTGGGCTTAGAGGAGTGGTAGTTTTAATAGGACTCTCGTGTCTGACAGTTACCTGGTGGAGTAGATTTGAAGCCTTATTAGACCTTGGAGAAATAGGCTTACTGTCTTTTTTCTGCCTGACATTAGATTGCTAAGCTAGAGGAGCACATGTATAAGATTAGGCAAGAGATGCAAGAAATGAACAAGTAAGTACTCTTAGATAAACTCATTACTATTTAATTATACTGTAATTAGATACTTGACAGACTTTGATACGTGTTTTATTTTCAGAAAAATGGCTGAACAGAAGGCATATATTACAAAGTTAGAAAATGCCCTCAAACACCAAAGGTAATACAGTCACATTTGTTTAGATTATTACTTCAAATATGCTATAACACACAGAAACATTTAACCTTACCCTACTCGCATACAGTTCATTGTCAGTGTTAGGAGTGATGTAGTTTTGACATTAATATAAATATAATATTTATAATTTTAACATATATTTTTTTATATTGCTGGTTTATGAATATTATGCAGAGCAGTGAAACATTTTGTCTTGCAAGTATATAAAAATGAAATTAGCGTAGCTATTTCACTTGAAACCGTTATAATTATTTTCAGTTGAACTGTGAACCTCATTTTTTGCTTCGCAGTGCAAAGGCGGCTTCACAGACTCACCAGATGTCCCAGCTGCCAGTAAAGACAAGTAGGTGGAGACTGAATGTCAGTCCCTCCAATATGTGTGATTTAGCAGAGTCAAGCCTTTACTCTGCATGCGCCTTTTTATTTATTAAGGCTAGTTTGATTTGATCACTTGCATTCTTGGTCATGAATTTGCTCTCCTTGACTAATGGTGTGTTTATTATTAGCTACTTATTAGCTCTTCTGAAAGCCACAGTAATATTTTAGGTGGATTTTTCCTTGATTTCATAGTAGGATTTGTTAATATTTAGTGTATTGATACATACATACATATATAGTATAATCAAATTTACAATCAATAATGCACATTATATACATTGCTTTATCAAAATAAAAAAGTATCTTAACAAGGCATAGGACAACATTAGTGGCTGAACCACTTTCAGTGAACCTTGGCGTAGATTTTACTAGTGCCAGGTGGAATAGTGCATCATTCTTTTACCAGAGATCCCATCATTTGGTGTTTTGTGGCAGAAAGGTGTTCTTAGGTGTGATCCCAAAATTTCCTGTGAGCGTTCAGGTGGGCTGAGGTGCAGTGACAGGGACGACCACGGCATGTGGTTTACATCAGCTTCATGTTCCGAAATCTGTTCATTGCCCATCCGTGCCCCAAGGATGGGATATTATTAGCCTGGAAGACTGTAGTCACATCAAGACAGGAGGCTTTACCTTAGAATGAAAGTGATCTCTCGCAGTGGCTTTGTATTTCTTTGTTACCCTCCTCCTTAAATCATGCTAGGAGGGTCTCTGACCTGGGTCACCTGCCCATGGGAGCTAAAAGAATGGCTGCCTCAGCCTGTGCAGCGCATCTGCTCATGACCGTAAGCGTGTCAATGGCTTCATTAACTCAGGACCCACTCCACTGTGGAAGTGCCTGCATTTAATGCCGCTTTGTTTTTCACTTACTCCACTATTTCCTTTCTTTTGGCAGGTATCTGTATTTGCTTTGAAATATTTCCTAAGCCCTAATCTCTTCATACATAAATTACACAGAGTAGCTGCCAAAGTTTGGGGGCAAATGTGTGTCTGTTTGCTGCTGCATGAAACCCCACACCGTTTCTGTCTAATTTATCTATTTATTCATTCATGTGTTCATTCTTTCCCTAGAATGAATCCTACCTACCTATAAATGGGCTTTGTACTGAAGTAAAGGGGGAAATTTGATCTTTTCAGCTTTCAGTAGTTTGTAAAACTTCAGAGAATAGTTCTTCTCTTAATTTCCACACAGCAGAAAATAGTCCTCATCTTAAATTCCTCTAACACATTAGACTGACAGTAGGTTTTTTGTCATGAGTTTCGTTCCGTTAAGCACACCTATGAAAAAGTGGGCTCGGGCCAGTATAATTATGATGACTAAATTGTCAGCAGTTGTTAGTGTGACTCTGTAGTTGTGGTTTTATTTACAAGTCTTTATTTCCTTGCTGGATTTTAGTGATCTTTCAGATAAGGCATTACCATACTTTCTTCACAATCTGCCAAGCTCCTGGCGTAAAACAATTACCAGTGTGCAACAAATTGTGATAAATTGCCGTATTTATTTCAGTCCAAGAAAAGCGAATCTATTTTCCCTTTCTTGGGGCTGTTGGAAGGCAGTGTGTTTCAACTCCGCTCTCCCTCGTTCCCATAGGCCGTTTCTCCCCCAGACACAGTGGTTAATCAGCGTAATTGCAGCAACGTTCCGTAAATTCATCACCGGTCCAGTGACAAGGTGCGGGTGTAGGTAACCTGACACGGCGAGTGTCTGGCGGCTTCTGGGCGATCCCTGAGCGTGTGCCAGCCACGCTTGGTGCGGGCCTGCCTTATCTTCTGAGCCCAGCCCTTAGGCACTTGGAGGACACAGAAGTAAAAGCAGTTTTGCATGTGGATGAATTTTCCCGGACACTGCTTTCATTAGCATATCTGAAGCGGCTCTCCTGGAGAACTCCTGTGGAGTGTGGAATTTATTAGAGGGAAAGAGCAGTTTCATAAACACACGTGGCGTTCATTTTGTAAATACTCCCTAGGCAAGCTACGAAAGTGATTTCATCTCTGTTTAAGTATAAACAAAGTTTTGTATTTACGATGTGTCACATCTGAATGTGTGCGTGTCGCGGAATGCCTCGCTGTGACTTAGCATGATTATGCATACTGGTGAAGGACCTGTCTGTTTGTAGAATATGTGAAAAATTCTTTTGAGTCATTTCATCAGTGTACTTAAGTCTGCTGCTCATTCGTATCCTGGGTTTCCTCACTGCCTTCTGCCTTTGCAGCTTCCATAGTGCTGCAGCAGCCCCAGGTGCCGCTGGCCTCTCAGTCCCGAAAGGCGCCCTCACCATGCTCGTGAGTAATCTGACCTCGATGGAGGGGCCGTTTTCCATGTCATATCTCAGCCTGAGGAGTGGTACTGTCAGCCAGGGGTCCGTGGGGCAGTATTGCATCTAAAGGTACATGAAAAATATCTAGTGCCTTCACAGAGTCCAGCGAAAATGGGCATGCACGGATAATACGGTATGCCGTGGTAGATTTGGTATACCGTGGTATTTCCATTTAGAGAATGAAATGCTTTTGAATATATTGTGTGGCAAGTTATTTGAAAAACATGATAGCGAGTGATGTGTTATGAACTGGGATTGACATAACTGGTGGGCAGGTAGACAGGAGGGGTATAAAGAGTCAAACGGCAGTATTTCTTGTCATATTTCTTGTCATTCTTCTCCTACACAAATTCCTAGTTTTGAACCCAGAATAGGTTATTTGTGTGATTCATGTAGATCCGATGAGTCTTTAAAATGGGTGGGGAATCAGGGTCTGTGAGGAGAGAGTCATTTAGGCGGTGACAGTGCTTCTGAGATTTTTCAGCTTGACAGGAGGGGGAGCTGTGTCCTTGTCACCATTTTCACCCCTGATGAGTTTGCATCCTTGAATAATTCTGACTTAATAACTGAGCCCAGGCTTCCTAGTTGTGTGACCTTAATGGGAAACAAGGCTTTCCTTGCGAGATGTGGTGCGATGCTTACGGTCTGCAGTCGCACCTGAGTGGAGGAGCATATGGCTACTTGAGCCCCACAAGAACCACGTCCATTTTTACAATCCCGTCTCGGGTCATTTTACAGAAGTGACTAAGACTATTTTGCTTTTGTATCCAAAACCCAGAAAGCAATCCAGAAGGCAAGAGCCCAGAAAGCAATCCAAATGAAAGCCATCTATGTCCAGCCATGTTTGGTTTCCCATTCATTGAGGGCCGCATTTGAGCTGTTGGCTGTCTCTGGCTCCCAGAATGAGCTATGCTGAGACAGTTGCAGCGCCACTCTGAGGTCATAAGGATTATTACAGCGTTATTATTTGAAAAAAATCAGTGTTTTTTGGAACAGTGGCTGTTTAGTCTATAGCAGGAAGGCATTGTGTTTTTTAAATGTTAAAACCTTTACGGTATATTAGGCGATATTAAGTGTGACGGCTTGCGTTGATTTTGGGAAGAATCTGGGACCTTGCGGTGCTAATGAATCTTGGTTGTGTGTATCGTTGAGCCTAGAGCAGCAGTCACTTTGTCCATCAACTGATTGATACTACAAGTTCAGTCTGAGCAGCCATGTCCATGTTTTATAGCCCTAACATGGGACCATTCTCAAGTTCATTGGCTACTCTTTGTTTTCTTTGGTGAATGATCCTCTGTTTTGTGCTATGGTTTTGCACAGCTACTTATGGGTAAGATATTTTACTGACATGTTCACCCCGCCATGGTTATTAACATTGTTTTTGTTTCTTTTCTGGTTTGTATGGTTACCAGTTTATAACTACCGTGAAAAACGTATACGATTTCCCTCTGTTCACTGAAATAAATATTTTTAGCATTAACGCAACATAGTACCAATATAGCATACCTCATTTAATTATTACTCATTCTAAATCTAAGCTAGAATTAAAGACACAATAAATAAGTTGCCCAGCTGCTATTTTAAATCCAGGTTTGCATGCAAACTGTGTGTTTGTTTTTTACGTAATAAATGTGTTTAATTTGAAGGCTGTTTAATCTGATGGTTGGTGGAATAGTGTGTATGCAATGAACAGCTTCATTTAGCTAACTGCAGTAGAGGTAGTTACAGTATTCAGACTATGTGAATGGAGACTTTTGTTAGCTTTGCCTACTTTTAAAGAATGGTCATTTGGTCCATTGGTCAAATGTTTTAATATAAGCATCCCAAATCCTTCTCTGTTTGTCCACATAGTCCACCCTGCTTACTCTTACCAGGGTAATTAACAGAGATAAGAGAGATACTGTAGGTGGTTTCTAAGCATTGTCGATCGCCATGGCAATACAGCATCCAAAAGGTTGCTTGTACCATTTCTTTACTTTCTGCTTGTTTACAGACAAAGGCATGCACACTTCTTTGTATTCTGTTCTTATGGGAATCACCTTTAACTATCCCAGCTTGCTCTCCGCGAGACTCGCAGATTCATAGATGGGTCAGAGCCAGCTTGTGGGTCACAACACAGGGTCGGCCGGTGTCCAATACCCTTGGAGCGATTGGGCCTTGCACAAGGGCTCACAGCAGCATCGGTTTGCCGGCCACGGGATTCAGACCAGCTACCCTCAGCACACACACACACTACCTCCAATATGAATGTTGAATAATTAAATTAACTGGAAGGCAGTGCTGCCTCTCACTTCCAGCATCAGTGTGTAGATTTAAGGGTGTCTGGGGGGTACAGTGCACTGATGTGCCATCTAAACATAACATTCGTAAATGGTGGACTTCCTCTAAAGGCCCTTTGCCTGTTTTTCTGGTATTATGTGCGGTGCCCTTCATATTGACAAATGGAAGCGCACTAATTTCCCCAGCATCCATAGAGTCCGGTACTGGTGGTATGTTTATCTTGGCGATTAAACACATTTTTATGAATCGGGGGCTGTACATAAATATGCATGTTAACATTTATAGATCACTTCCATTGTTTTAATGTTACTCGTGGCATTTGTTTCAAAGTTCTCTTTGTATACCCTATAGTGGCCAGTGGACATTTGCTTTCATGAGCAGATGTGAGTGAAACACACTACTTGGATGCACATTAATACTAAAACCATAAATATGGAAACGTATCCTCTCCCCATACTCGTGTAAGTGGTATTTACCATATTAGACGAAGGACTGTAAATCAAGCGTTTGTTTGGATTTTGTACATTTTATAACAGACAGGATACAGTAAAATCATACCAGAGAGAGTCCTTGGTTGCCTTTATAGAGCAACCCTATAATAAAAACATTTAAAAGACCCTTAAGTTGGATTTCAGACTGGAAACTATTAGAGTTGGTTTATTTCTTTTGTTTCAGTAACATAATTTAAAAATAAAGCCAGATGGTGGAGGGAAGAATCAAAAAGCAGGTTTGTAGCAGTACCTCGGGCCGTGGGGCACATGTATGATGAGGCCATTTTACCCGGAGTCAATGGAAAGAAGATCAAGGTCTTATTGTGTCAAAACGAAGCTTCACATTGTTCTGACTGTACCCAGTGTCAAGCACTTAGTGAAAAAAGTGGCCACAGAGTGACAGCTGGCTTTGCAAGTGGTGCAGGGCTTTTGGGTTCAGAGCCCCAGAGGCCAGAGGCAACCTGTAAGGTAGGAGCCTGCGAATGGTTCCTGTGTACGGCTATGCGGGACGTCTGTGATGTCAGTCCAACACGGAACCTCACCCCCGCCATCACGCTTTCGGAATCCCCTCCAAATGAGCGGGGATCTGAAGGCAGGAATGAATCTCAGCTGGCAGAAATGCATTTCACTCCATATCCACGAATCGTTTTGGCTCTGGTTTGCATAAGAGCGTTGGTAAGAGCATCATATTAAAAAAGATGCCCCACAAAGCTTTCCCCCATACACACATCACGGTCCAGGGTTCACGGTTCAGGGTTTGTTTATTGTCATTCTTAACATCTGGTCAGATGTAGAAAACAAAATTTGTTACTCAGGTTCAGCAGCGTACACTATGTTAAAAAATAAATTAAAAAACAAGACTCAATAACTTAACAGTTGCAAATAGGGACAGTATTAAATAGGATACCTAACTAAGGATTAACAAAGAGCTGTGAATAAATAAGTTAATGTTACATAAATTAAGTAACAGTGCAGCATTATTAAAAAAATAAAGCAGTGAAAATTGTAGTAGCAGCACATGGAAGGGCAGAGAGATTAGTTGAATGTATCGATATCTGCTGCTCCTCATGTTTGCAGTCTTATCCTAATGCCTCAATGGCCAGATCATTGATACCTAACCAAAAGCTTTCCCATGTGAACATTTCCTAACAAAGTTTCTCCAACAAGCAATTTAACTTTCTAAACTGAATTCACATGCCAGGTAAAAAGCCCTTCCCGTTGTAACATTAATGTCACTCAGGCTTCTGTGATGGCTCTGTGCTGCTGAGACCATAATACAGGCTGCTTGTACCTTTAAATATGACCTTACTGACTGCCCTAGTGCCTGAGTGATTATTACAGCCTAAAGAAAGCCTCATGTGTTCTTCCTTTAGGGCTCAGCCAATGGAGATGGACAGCCAGGACCCATTAAAGAAGGTAAGCCCACTCCCAAGACAAATCAAAGCAAAGGACACTTTGTGCCTAGGGTTGTTTTACAGTGCCATACATAAAAAGGACTTTGTTTTGCATTTGTGTGGGACCTGCTGCTCTTTCTGTAAGGATTTTATTTTTATCGAAAACTATATATATAAAGTATAATTTAATTTGCTTAATTTCAAATGAATGTGAAAATGAAAGGAATAGAAATGTGCTAAATATTTACATTTGTGTGCCTACATATATATTCATATATATGCTTTGCCGTATATGAATTAGGGAAATAGTCCAAAAGCAGATAATCTGTGTAGAGTTTTGCTGCTGTGTTGTTATGTTCCCTCTGGGTGTGATTGACCGGCCTGTGGTCACCTCCTTTTTGCACAGCTGGAGATGGCGAGCCAGGTATCCAGACTATCCCTGGTCAACCCGCCTCCCTACAGACAGATCGGTGCGTAGAATGATGGGTATATATTAGGGCTGTCAAAATTGACGCGTTAACGCGGATTAATCCAGCATCGTGATTAATCTGATTAAATATATTA
>JAODKM010000016.1:16466836-16478646 GCA_026780845.1 Petrocephalus sullivani | reverse complement strand
AATATATTTAATCAGATTAATCACAACGCTGGATTAATCCGCGTTAACGCGTCAATTTTGACAGCCCTAGTATATATGAATGTTAATTAGTTTTTCCAAAATATAAACGTAGGACTTCAAAATACCAGTCAATATTGGCTCAAAGCCTGCTAGAAAGCTTTCAGCATGACAATGACCCCAAGCATACAACCAAATCAACAAAAGACTGGCTTCACCTGAAGAAAATGTAAGTTTTGGAATGACCCAGCCAGAGCTCAGACCTAAATCCTAAGGAAATCTGTGGGGTGACCAGAAGAGGACTGTGCACAGGCGGTGCCCTCACAATCTGACAGATTTGGAGCACTTTTGGTGGGCAAATACGTCCAAGTGAAGATGTGGCATGCTGATAGACTCCTACCCAAGACGACTGAATGCTGTAATTAAATCAAAAGGTGCTTCAACAAAGTATTAGTTGAAATTATCTGTGATGGTCTCCTTTTTTTACTTCACAAAACCTGGCATGTTAACAGGGGTGTTACACTGTTACACTTTATATCCATTGTACTACAATATTTTTTTATTGGGAGTCTTTGCTTATTCCTCTGAGGACATGCAGGATTCAGATGAACTTTCCAGCAGGCTAATAGCACCAGCTGACAGAGCAAAGCATCTTCTGCTGGTGTGTTTGACAGGTTGGCCAGCTGGTAGACTCTGGTCAGCTTAAAACTTTCCCCAAGGGAAGAATGTTACTGTTACAAAACTCTGAGTATTATGTAGGATTGAATTAATTAACTCTGATTAATGAATTGGCCTTGTCGTCGAGGAAGGACCGATGTGAGTTGGAAATTTGTGAGGCAGATACGAATGTGTGACAAAAAAATTAAATTAGGTTTTAAGCAGTATTTATATAACTGGATTAAAAAAAGAACCTTGCAGTGGCAGCTTGGGAATATGTTCTAGTTTATGCGGTTATTTGTTTCTAAATAAAACGGTCTCTTAAGCACCTGAAATTTTATTGTGCCTCCAGGCCAGACTAAAAGACATGTTGTAATGCGGTGTTGTTGAGAATCGCAGTAATTGCGCTGTGAGCTCAGCGTGAGACCCAGAGCCAAGGTTTCCACTCCGCCGGATAGCAGCTTTCTCAAGCGAACGTCCTTGACTTTTGCTGAGACATTAAAGCTGTTTTTTCTTTTATATTCGCCTTAATTTTTGTGATGCTAATGTTTTCCAGTGATATACATAGATGTTTGGCCATTTTTTGTCGCACTCTGTAATTTCAGCAAAAATTGCATTTTATGGAAACAAAAAATCTATTTAATGAGGCCAAGAAACCACAATGCTTAAAGTGTGGTCTGACCTGTTGGATAATTGACATTTTTAATGAGAAGCCAGTGAATTCTTTGATCTAAAAATGTATGTTTTTCATTTTGGGAAATGTGGTTTGTATATTGAATATTCCCTCCACCTTGCTCGCTGTGTCTGAGTCATTTAGGACAGCATTCCATTCGACATCATTTTCACATGATTCTCTTACAAGCAAATTTAGAGATAAATATAATCAATCTCTGTGGATTTTGTATAACATATAGATCACCGAGCATGTGCTCCTCAGAATTAGACCTCAGGGGAGAAAATGTACCTGTTATCTATTTCAAACTTAATGAAACATGAAGAAAGTCTGATTACAGATATGGAACGGATTAATTTTAAACGAATATGACCAGTATACCCAAAGACCAGTAAACCTCGTTTCATTTTCTGATTTTTTTTAAGGAATTTTACTTCATCGGTATGCTACTGGTTACCTTACACTGGCATATGTTCTATAGAGAATAAAGCAGTTTGAAAAGATGCAGAATGTTCTTTTGGGGGGTTTTTGAACTTGAATGATCTGGGTTGGTTGCTCTTTTTTAGGTACCATCCCCTGCAGATCCTCCAGTCAGAGCTCGCTGATGCCTGGGCAACATTCAGAACGATTCACCACTGTCAGGTAACCCTGCAACTGGAGTCACAGGTGCTCCTCATATCGGCGCAATGCCTGAAGTCATATGGCAGGATGTGGTTGGCTCTGTTTACTGGAATATGCACACACAGCGTGTGTGACCACCGGTTCTTCAAATGTTCGTCCATCCATCCATCCATCCATTCACCCATTCACCCATCCTTCCTTCCTAATCCGGTCACGTAGGGGAAAATTTCAAATTCACCATATCAGAAATCGCAACAAAACAGCAAGGAAACTGTACACATGTAAGTGGTCGTGGTTGTATTTACACGATCAGCCCACACACAGAGCAAAGTTATTAGGAAGGAATTTGACCCGCTGAACAATTTTCTTTTCCTTTTTCCCCAGTTTTCTCTGTAGCTTGGTATTCTTAAGAAGCACATGGTGAATTAGTCAGACATACACACCTTTCATTTTGCATTGTGAGAGATGATGTCGCAGGACGTCACAGTGGCCGCCAGCCCAGCCCCATCTCCTTTATTTTAACCCGAGAGCCTTTATCAAAACACTGGGAAGGTTTCTGCCAGCAGGTGTGAACAACAGTGCGGGAAAGAGTGTAAAAAAGACCAAATGTTTGCCTACAAATAAAGAAATGAAAAGTAGTGTTTTCTTATTAGTCTTTTCGTTTTGTTTAAGGCACCAGAGCTGTACAAGTTGTGATTTTTAAAACTCTGCCATTTTGGACTGAGACCTTTAGGTGATGATTCCGGACCTGCGTCTTTCTCTCAGGCATGGGGAAGCTTATGAGCTGTCATGCCGCAGGCATGCTGACCTGCGGGACCAGTTGCAGGCACTGTCCTTCCGCAGAGGCCCGGCCCGGGAGCTGCCTGCCTTCAAGGCCCCGGGTCCCTCGCGCCATTCGTCCATGTCGTCCCTGGAGCGCCGCCCTTTCAGCTTGGCAAGAGCGCTCCCCAAGTGACAGCAGGTCAGCAAAGAGAAAGGCAGGCCGCTTTCAGGGAGCTGGGCTGCGGCGCACCCAGAAACACGCTAGCTGCTGTAGTATATAACATAACCAGTAAACATAATCAGTACAGCACTGCTGGTTATCCACTGTATCGATCATACCATTTAAACCTAAAATACCATTGCCTTATTATTCGCCAGCCATCTAGCAATGTACCAGTAGCTTATGAGCAGGTGCCCATTCACAGCTAGGTTTTCTGCTGTTGTTTAAACGGCCACAGCTCCATACTAGTGTCCAAGAAGGAGCAGCCAGCCATTTGTGCTGCTTTTTGCTCTCCGCATTACATATCCTACATCTACGGCAGTGTTTCTCAGCCTGGTCCACGGAGACCTCCGGATGGCCCATGTTTTTGCTCTCCACATTACATATCCTACATCTATGGCAATGTTTCTCAGCCTGGTCCACGGAGACCTCCGGATGGCCCATGTTTTTGCTCTCCACATTACATATCCTACACCTATGGCAGTGTTTCTCAGCCTAGACCACGGAGACCTCCGGATGGCCCATGTTTTTGCTCTCCACATTACATATTCTACATCTACGTTAGTGTTTCTCAGCCTGGTCCATGGAGACCTCCGGATGGCCCATGTTTTTGCTCTCCACATTACATATCCTACATCTACGGTAGTGTTTCTCAGCCTGGTCCTCTGAGACCTCCGGATGGCCCATGTTTTTGCTCCCTCCCAGCTCCTTGCCGGACAGTCCACATTTTTGGTTCCCAGTCCCCAGTTGAAAACCACTGATCTAGGGAAATGAAAACCATGAAGCTTTCATGGATAATTTAGAACATTTCATTTAGGGTTTTAAACAATGACTGTGGCATCCTTTCAGCCAGCAGTAGACTGAGATTTTTTATTACATGACTTGATCTGTTACTGGTGTTTAAAACTGAACGCTAGTTTATTAAAGTGAACTAAGACTTTACAGTGGAAATTTAATGAGTGTGAAGAATCTGTAAAAATACCATAAAATCAAAAAGGTATTTGACCAAATACCAATGAATGAAATACCCAAAGAGCATAAAAGAGGTTCTTCAGTTGGACTCAGTTTGAGACATTGATTATCTGGAGTGCCCACTGAGATGTGAAGCAATGAAATCTTATAAACCTGTGTGTTCTCATTGAGACCACCAGGTTGTGCTGTTTAACTCTGCTAGAAACATCTTTGCAAACTGTCATCCTCAGCATTGCGTATGGTTGCTTACACTGTAGCACTTAGCATTATGGGTAAAGACACAGCCATCTAAGGGTCTTAGCTGGTGGTGGTACCCGAAACCAGGAGTAGTGCCAGAACTTCTCCCATAAAATATCCAGCTGTACAAATGAGTTTACAAGCTGCTGTTGTTAATAGCATCAGCTAAACAACAAAATACTGCATTGCGGCAGTTCTAAGTGGGCCGTAGTCCAAAGATAAATTCACTTAGTTTCTTATGCAGTTCAGTGTGGTTCATGGAAAACAGTGGAACATTTAGACAGGAGATAGAATACTATCTAACAAAACACTGTTACTACTATCTGTTATGCCCTGTGATCTGTGTCCTTTGTGTATAAAAACAGGTGACTGAAATGCCCCCAACATGCATGTATGGCCATAGCATCCCAAGGCAGCTACAGACTTCAAGGCGAAAGCAGCCAGCGAGGACTTTAAAGGACACGACATAGCATGTGTAGGGCCTGGAAGATTGTGTTGGGTTTTAAATGTTTACTTCTAGCTTGCAGAGTTCGTTTGTATCTTATTTGGTAGCAGAGGATGTTTCTGAAGTGGACCAGTAGTACCTATTCTAAACAGCAATTAAAATGGTATTAAATTACCTAAATAGCAAAGTGAATTGTTTTAACAAAGGGTTTGATTTATGAATGCACTTTTTCAGCTGCAGTGGCCTGTGGAGCTGATAGAAATCTTACATGAATTTAGGGAGCGACTAGTTAGTATTTAAAGGGGAAAACGAAATAAACTTGACAGGAACAAAGACTTAAATGAACAGAAATGGAAATACTCCTGGTTGAACATGGGGAAATCGAACGTTGTGGTTGCTTATGTCATGATGTTGACATTTTCTTGGACTGTGTATTGTCAAATAAGATGCAAACTCATCAACTAGCAAGCCTGACCTAATCAAAATACGTAGCTGTTTCAGCTAACTGCACCTATTCAAAATGTGACCCTCATCCAGCTATGCAAACCTAATCCAAATGCGTATCTCATCTTACTAGCCAAACCTAATTGAAAAGCATAGCTCAACCAGCTAGCTGAAATGCTCTCAAAACCCAGCCAGCAGTGCTGAAGCAGCTGTACTGTGCTGTGACAGACCAACGTGTAGAATAAAGGACAGGCTTCAGGACCCATGACACTGCCAGGGTGACACAGTTGGTGCACGGTGGGAGCCAGTCTGAACTCAGGCAGCAGTGCTTGGTTTCCAGGTTAGGAGATCAGAGCGTGCATTGGGCATCTCTATTCACTTTCACTGCATGAGTAAACAGGAAGCACTATTTGATTCGAGAAAAATGCATCTGACAACAGACGATTATGGAAGTCTTGAATGTTGCATCGCTATTTTCATGTCGTCGTAGTCAGGGTATTTTTTTGTTTCAGTATTACAGGCCATAGTGACACATTCTATCTTTCGTTCCGATTTACAAAGAATTATATACTGGCTAAGGAGAAGTTCTTTAGAATATGAGAGAAATTAATGTTTCCTGTTAATACGAAGTGTTCTTGTATTTTCTGCTGAACTGGGAAGCCATTGTATCCAGACTCAATCTGGAGTCAGTTTTTCAGTGGCCATTTTGCTAAGACTCAGGGCCTCTGAATCAAAGATGGCTGTGCAGACACTTACTGTTTGTGCATTACCAGTAGAAGGACATGCAGAGCTTAATGCACAAATGGAGCCACCATGGCTTCAGGGCTTAATCAACAGACTACAGCCAGGCAGAGGAACCCCGTCTCCTGGCTGAATCTGCACCTTACCGACACACAGCCTCTCATCCCGGTTTAAAGGAAATAAATCACTGGTGGGGTGTGGCTCAGCTAATAGTGTTTCCCTGTCGAATCAGTTGTCAGACATGCCCTGTTTGACTTTTGGTACAACCTCCAACAGCTCCTACTTGAGCCCTTGGGGCCAGGAAATCTCTGTTTTACAAGGGCTTGTTCTAGCTGTCACAATGGTTTTAAGATTTACTGCAGGCACCAGTAAGAGGTCTGTTTTCCCCCAGACTTCTTACTCCTAATTTGCTTATAAGCATTTAAAATATTTTAATTTTTTTAATAAAATAGAGTATTTTTGTATGAAATAATCCCCCGTCATCTTGGCTGTCTCTTGGAAATATTAAGTGCAAATTGGAAGAAGATGTCAGATGGTATCAGCATTGTGTGACCTGAATGCAATATTACCAGCTGTTGATCTTTGAAAAGTAACAGCAAGGTCAAAAATGGGTTACTTTGAACAATATGTGCGCATATACTGAAATGTATAGGTCATACCTTGACATTTGTCTGTATAATGTCAGATAACATTCTAGCACCCTGTAGGAGGGCCAGATTTAGTTCATTGTGTTTGCTTTTGGAAGTGAACTGGTCATATTCATATTTAAATGTCAGTTATATTTCACATCTAGGTTTCCACTTAAAGCCAATTAAAGACACTGAATTGTTAACTTGGAACAGACACAAATATCTATGTATGTCAAACCTTAGTTTCACAGCGCTGTGGGTGTCTGAATGTGAATGGGCCTGTACATGATCTTACCTGAAGCCTGGGAGTGAACAAGGCCTTTCCCGAAGAGGTCAGGGGGTGATGTCTCAGAAGGAGAGGTTTCTACCCTTTCAGACAAGCAGCGATGAAGTATCAGGTTCTCATGGCACGTTTAGTGCTTGGCTGAATTTAATCGAGCATGCTTCTCCCAGGACAATATCTGGACCATATCAGGAGAAATGTCAGGAAAATATGGGCTTTGACATGAGTTTTAGAATGCTAGATTTAAAAACAGCATGCTACGAAAACTCATGCACCATGACCCATGTATCAGTGCTAAATAATTGTATGTATAGCTTAACAAAAAGTCATATTAAAATAAAAGACATCAGAGAGCATTCAGCTGACAAGTAAGGTAGAGCCCCAGTGTTGTGGTAGACAATAGAGAACAGGAAGCTAACCTTGGACAGGACAAGAGATGGGGGCCTCAGCCACTTTCTGTGGGGCAGACAGGGAGAGTGCCTTTTTGTTATGGCATTGTTGTGAAGACTAAGCCTAATGTAGCCTAGATTAGGCTCATCTCCGGCCTGCGTTGCTAAAGTAAACATCTGTGATCCCTCATGTGTGTCAGCTTGAAGACAAATCTGAAAGGGTTTGATAAAAGTGACGCTTTTCATCAAACATAAAGCAACAATGACGGTGGAGCCGCGAGTGCTTTGAGAGTCGCATTAAAAGCTGTCTCATGGGGAATCGCTTGTATTTCACTGTATATGAACAGTGCATTAAAAACCTCCCAGCTTTGACTGCTGACCCAAACCAATAGAACGAGTCAGATTATTGAATTAGGTCAAGGAAAACTATTCAGCATGCCCGTCTATGTAGAATCGGTGATGTCAGGGTCTTTTCAATGAGGGTAGCTCTCTTTACTACAAAGAGACAGGGTTTCCCTGGGGCAATTAAATACAGCCAGGAAGTACATTTCAAATTCGGATTCATATCCGTAACAGTTTGCTGTCTGTAAAATGTATTGGGTAAGGTCTAATAAGTGGTCAATAAAGGAACACCTCAGCTTGAAGACAAAGAATGAAATGACAGATCTGGAAGGCATTAAATCCTACTTTTTATTGTTTAACTCCCACAATGCACTGCAAAAGATCTGCAAAACAATTTTTTTCAAAATTGTTTTCCCCAGTTATAGTAAGAGGTTGTGTTGTAATGATGATTTTAATGTTTGCCATAGAAATTTTAGAGGAAGTAATTTAAACAAGATCCCTTGGGAAATAATGACAGTATCACAGCCTTTCATTTCAGTCAATAGATTAAACCTCAGGCACCTTGAGCAACAATAGGCTTCTTTTTACAAGGAATCTTTGGTGAAAATAGGAAGTGAATGTGGTACTGGTCCTCTTGAAATCCCTTTGATTTACAAATTTAACAAACCCAAAAGTAATTCAGTAAAGAAGCTATTCATATTAGGGAAAATATGGAAACCATATGATTGTGGGGAGATGTTAGACCTGGAAGGCATGGATGCTATTGTTTTACAAGAACGCTCCATCTCTCTTAGTCCTCCAACCCAGAGTGGTAACCCTACTGTCTAATGTGCTTCACCAGAGCAGGCTGCCCTGAGGCTGGCCATTTGGGTATGTAGCATAGGCAGCTCAATCTGAGCCGCTGGCTACACTCCAGCCGTGCTTTAGTAAAATGACATATGCTAAACTCTAAGGCTGCATCGAAGTTCTCCGTATTCTAATTCAGTGTGGATTGGAGATGGAGAGACTGTATTATTCTTAGAAAATGAAAGGGCCTTGGAAGTATTAAAGATTTAGATTATTATAATTATTAAGGTGATCTTTTTGGTCAATGCTTCAAAGGGGCATTAAAGTTGTCAATGAATAGTAATCTCACAAGACAGGAATATATAAGACAAGAATATATAACTTTTAGTTTTATTTAATTTAGTGTAATATTGTGTTTCACTGTATACCTGGAACTTATGTATCTATTTGGTTTTGGGGGACATATGTACAGACATGATCAGTACTTATCTACATTCCTCATGCATGACTTATTTCAGGGTAGGGGGTGCATTGGCCATGTCACCTTAAAGGCTCCAGGGATGGGGGTTTGAGTCCGTGGAGTGTGCATATTCTCCATAAGCTGTGTGGGTTTTTCTCTGGTCACCCTTGGGGTTTCTTCCAGCTGTACAAAGACATGCACTTAGGTGAATTGATGTCTAAATTGTCCATTGTGTGTGCATGTTCCTGTGACTGGATTGCTGCAGGGTTATGCTGAGTCAGCAAACAGCAGCAGTGTGTGGCATTGCTGTGTGGTAATCCCAAGTGCCCACAGCCAGTTACTGCAAAAGCCAGCCTGCTGCATGGCCTTCCGTGGCCTCAGCCCGCACCTGAAAGGCTGTCCAAGAGGTCAAAGAGCATGCAACACTAGACTCAGCACACATTTTTCAAAATTGGGTAAACACTGCAATATTTACATTGGTTAACGTATCAGTTACAGGTCTGGCGCTCTCGGCGTAATTATAGAAAACCTCTGAGTTCACAGTCGTCAACGGCAGAACTTGGTGTGAAACAGCAGATAGGGGTCTCAGGGCCCCTGTGCCCCTGGTCATTTTCCGACATGCTTCATTTCAAGGCCTTTCTTCATATTTATGAGGCTGACAGTTTGCTATGTGACAGCAGTATATGTGTCGTGTCCCTCCCAGCAGGGACGGCAAGTGGCACAGTGAACCAGCTCACAAAGATCGGATTATCGTAGCCTCTTTCGGACTTTCTCTTTGGGTCGACCTTTTAGTATTAAGAATAATATGGTCTTTGATTCATTACATTACATTTAAGTATATTAATATATTTGGCAGACTTTTTTGAAGAAGATAATACTTACATAAAGCTGTCAAGGAGCCACCTTAGTTGCATGTATTTATGCTAATATACATTTATAAATAAAAATATAATATTCAAAATATATAGTTTTAAGACACCATCTTTATGGGAATCCCTAGGAGTACTTGTACTGTTAAGTATACTAAGTATGTTTGCTTTGTATTATCTGTGTACATGTTTAATCAGTTCATTGACAAGTCTTGTGTCAGGCTGAATTCATCTCCAGAACAAAAATGATCTTTTATGATGTTAATGAATGTAGTATTTCAGATTTTTATAGAACTGTGCAATAGATTCTATGTTTATATCTTAATCAACGGGCTGATTAAGACACTTTTTAGTTTTTTAGTTGCCTGTTCGATATTTGACTCCTATTGTTTCGATGATTGGCAGCAGGCTACGCTTCCCGAAATTCAACAGCCTCCTTTTTTCCCGCTCATGCTCCACTTAGTGACAAACTATTATCCAGCCAGCGCAAGGGGCACCGTCAGACAGGCCTTTGCAGATAGCGAGAAACTGCGGCCGACACAGTGCTAGCAGAGGATGGTGACTCACTCCCTTCATCACCACTAATGGACCATGACACCTACATTTTCTCCTCAAAATGGACTGCGTTACGTAGTGCATGAAAAATGTCAGGAGAGATCCTGCACATGTCCTGCTGTTCTGGCGGAATCGTTGGGGCCATGCTGTTAAGTGAACATCTTTGGGATGTCCTTGACCTGACCAGAGGCACACAGTCAGGTCTGACATAGGTGGGCGTGTGATACTGGTGTCCTGTAGCTTTTACGACACTGTCGCATCATCGGAGCACGGAGTGTGACTTGTAACGAGCGCCAGGCAAAGACTGCACTGATTTCAGATGTTGTCTTTGGCAGTTACTAAAAACAGACTCCATCTTGCCATTTATTTAGCTATTAATATCCATTTATAGAGCCAGTAATGAGTAGCTAATAAGTTTCATCAGAATGCATGTGTGTGAATGCTAAGACTAGCAGCAATTTTTTTCAGTTTTTTTAGGGTAATTGACTAATCAACAAAAGCTTTTTTTTTTTCGTATAACCCAGTTCTGTAATAGCAGAATCATTGTATCACTCTAGTTGAACCCCTCACTGCGATCTGTGCGATATTTCTTGCCAGGTTAGTCTCTGAGATGTTGATTCACATCAGGTACCCATTTCGGAATACATATAGTATATCTCTTCCTTGGCCCTTCCCTTTTATGTGTTTTTTTCCATCTGCGATGGATGAGCAGCTGTTATACGAGTGACGTCCTTGCATCTGAGCTCTGTCTGCTTCATTCCATGTACTCCACCCTGCCATGATACAAATCTGATTCACAGACGCTGCCCAATGTCAGCAGCCATCTGTGGCACCAGTTAGTGCTCACGTCCCAGTCTCCATTGCTCCCCACCTTCTTCTGACGCCATTCTCTTACCCCTGCAGTACCTTAGTGCTATACTCTACTTACTGTAGCACACATAAAGTGTAACCTCTCCTTCTGCATTACTAAGTCGCTTTGGGTAAAAGAATCAGATTGATGGATGAATACAGGCAGCCTTTAGGTTAAGAATCTCAGACTTTCTCGGACTTTCATAAAGCCTATTATGTTAAACATTTTAACAGTTAAATATGAATATTTCAGCCCTTTGGAGTGGAGTGCGGAGATTATAGCATTCCTATCCGCAGACTTACCTCCAAACAACAGACACACACACACAGACACACATACATTATAATTTAGATTCTTTAAATCTAAAACTAGTGAACATTACTAGAACATTTACTGGACTAATTTTGAAAAATATGTTTTTTCCGTTTGCAGCAGGGTGGTGAGAAGTCTGGTTATGCTTTATTGCCTCAGGGCCGTGCTGATCAGGCAGATGTCTGCCCGGTGGCTCTTCATGACATGTTTGTAGATCATTCCATTGTAGGTAATCTTTTGGAAGTTTTTGTGTTTTTCGGGGAATTTTATTGGGAGTTTTTTAATTTAGTCAGAAACAATTGTGCGCAGAGGACGTTTTCAGGAAATGTCATTGATTTACAAAAATAAGAGCACACTGGGTTAGTTTACTTTACACCTAATTTATTTGAGCGACCTTGGAATAATGCATCTGCAGGAGATTCTTAGCTTGATGATGCGCAGGGCGATGTTTTGAGCAATGTTGCCACACTGTAAAAAAAAAAAATTGTAAAAAAAACGGTAAAATGACTGGCAGCAACGGGTGCCAAACAAAAACCGTAAATTTAAAGTAAAAGATTGTATTATAA
>JAODKM010000016.1:16440617-16465852 GCA_026780845.1 Petrocephalus sullivani | reverse complement strand
ATTAAGAGTTAATATCTGTAATTTTACAGAGTTTTGCACGCAAATTTTAAAAATGAGAAACTACTGTAAAAAATTACAGATATTTCCTGTAAAATAATGCTGACTAATGTTGCTTGGGCACTTTCCCATTGATATTGGGCAACACATTTCTATTGGAAAACCTTTGATTGGCAGTGGGCATCCAGATTCAGCTACGGTGCCCTTTATCTCACCTGGTTGTCAGTTGCCCGGCAACATTGCTGGAAAAAGTTGTCCTGTGCATCATCACCTTTATGCACGGTTATGACCAACAGGAAATTGTTTTGAAATCCTATACTGCAAGTTTCCTGGGTTTATTTTCAGCTTCAGCTTAAGGAAAAAAGTTTGAAAGTGTTTTATTTTGCAGACAAGTCTTTGATTGTCTCACCCACATTCTCCCAAAATGTTGTCTGTCATTGAGCTTGGGGCTTGCTTTCTCTGACAGGCTTTGGAATTCCTCTTACTTTCTTTGTGAGTGACAGTGCTGTGAGAGGTCACAGAGGCTGGTGTGTGTGCTTTATCCTGATCTAGCTGGTGCTCCCTTAGCATGCCGCTAGCTTACAGCACACCCCCATCTTATCCGGAGATCTGAAGGCCCGGTGACACGTTTCATCAGGGCACCACTCGTGTGCCGTTTGGCCCTCAGCTCCGCGGCGAGCCGGACGCCGTAAGTGCGGCAGTGGAAATGGGCGCGCCCACCTGGAGCTGGTTAGCCACAGTGAGAGGAGACAGCCGGCCGGATTTGTTTAGGCTAACCCCGCTCGATCCGTGCTGCCGGGCAAACCGGGGAGTCTTTAACAACGCCGACTTCAGACGGCTAATGTGGCTTTAAGGTGAAATTAGCCCGAGTCCGACCATGCCAAGATGTGCGGAAACAAAAAGCCCTTTCTGCAGCTCTGGCACGGGGGAGTATTTAAACACCCCGCTTCCACACGCGGCCGGTGTAAGGTATCGCACTGCCGGGGACTGACGGCTCTCTCTCAAGCCCGTACGACTGAACGAGGCCATATGGCCGCGATAGCCACTCAGCTCCTTTACTGCAGTCATGCCTCGTTCATATGCTCCTGACCCCACGATGGGGGAGTGCAAACAATGATCTGTTTGTCCTGAGCAGCTTTGCAAAGTGCCTTATGCAGCTTCTCTGCAGACAAGCATGCTTGGCCACTGGGCCCATGGATGAGGAGGACCTTTTAACAGACACACGCTGAAGCCCTGTTTGTTGACTGTGATGTCTTATTATTGAGACAAAGGAAGTAGAAATAGCGGTGGGGGAACCCTCCTCTCATTATGATCACCATAAACTAGCTCCCCGTTGAGCTGACTCTTGTTGAATACTGTTGCAGCTATGAGCTCCATCGCACCTGAATGTCTGAGCAGGCTTGAGTGTCTTCCAGTTGTCCATTATGGAACCTCCACTGTGTTGACCACTGCCAAGTTATAAGGTGATGTTAAAATCCACCACAGATATGACGCTGGCTAATGAAGCTCCAGTCCTTCTTCTGCCCCATATACTGGGCTCAGTCACCTTCTCATCTGCTCCAACCACAACTACAGACTTTGCCCCTTGGAAGAATACCTACACTAATGGAGCATAACATTCTGTCTCAAAGGCCAACTCTTTCTGGGAATAAGCATGGAACTTGTAATCGTCCCTGAAACAAATGGAAGATTGTCAAGAGTAATGATGGGCACCTTTCTCTCTCTTCTGGGCATGATTTCAGTGGTGTTTCCTTTCTGTTGCCCAGAACTGATGTGTAATTTTAGGGCTGCTCATTTTCCCTTTTTTTAACTGACAAGTAGGTGTGAACAGACTATTGTTTGTGTGAAATGTGCATGGATCCTGGCAGCAAGGTAGGCTGATCTTGGAGAATTTCCTGAACAAACATCGCGGGTGAGACTCTCCCGGGGGGGCTGTCTGGGTGTCACTGAGTGAGGGCCACATTCCAGCAGCTCTCCCCTTGTACGGCCCCAGGGTATACAAAATGGCCTAATAAGTCCTGTCACTTCTCAAAGGTAAAAAAAACAATTACCCCTCCTGAGAGCGGTTGATTTGTAGGCCCCGTCATTTGGAAATACTTGCATCGCCTTGGCTGCGATTCTGAAAGTGACTTTGTTGTCTTTAAGTGGAGTCTGGGTGAGGAACTGGAGTAGGTAGAGCCCTCACAGGAGAGGTTAGCGTGCCCGAGCTGTGCTGGGGGGGGGGTGCACACGCATGACATCAGCCACAGATCAGCGCCATGGGTCAGTATTTTCCCAAATTCTCTGGACACTTATGATGAAATCATAAATTTGAAATTTTATGAAAGCTATTTACCATGAAGTCTAATCCATGTAATGAATGAGGTCTATTGTACATTTATCCTGTGTCTTGATGGGTCCCACTGGATTTTGAACACATTCACCAGTGGAGATGTCATAGGCTAATTGTAATAAGGCAATAATGCTTAAATAACAATAAAAAGTACAGTATAGTAAAATCATAAACCAGTAACAATTATTTATTATCATTATCAACCTATATGTACTGTACATAATTGTATGTGCTATACTTTTATACGACTGGCTGCGCAGTAGGTTTGTCTGCATCACCGTCCCCTCAAACAGGTCAGTAATGTGTTCAGCTGGCTTTCACCTCCGTTTTAATCATATCGGATCACCAGCATATATCGGGTCAATAGCTGGCAGAAACGTTGTAAATCTACATTCAATTCAATTCAAAATATTTGTATATAGTGCCTTTCACAACAGAGTCGCCCCAAGGTGCTTTCCATGGATGTGTTGTGATACATTAAGACAGAAAAATATACAAAAACAGGGGAAAAAGGAGGACAAAGGAACGAAATACAGAAAGCCAGATGACAACGAAGGAGAGGAACCAAAAACGTCCAAGTCGGGAGAAAAAAAACCCTGAGGGTCCAAGGTCAGCTGGTCACCTACCCCCCCTGGGCATGCTAAGAATATCGATAATGCAAGGGTGGGCTTTTGTGCTAAAACCAAGGTGTAAGCTGTGATCAAGGTCAAAGCAAGTCATTGGCCAAAGTCCATCAAGGAGTCTGTCCTCCACGCCAGCCTGTGTACAGTGGTGGATTGAAGTCTGCGACCACAATGTTACAGTTCGTAGGTCACATCCGCAATGTCACCCTTCCATGGGACTGAACCATGACTCCAACTCAGATGATGCCCACCCCGAGCACCATCTGGACATGTGGGAACAAAGTCATGGGAGGTCAGAACATGCACTGAAACGCACATAGCATAGCATAGTCAATAAAAATGGCATGTACTGCGGCACCATCAGCCATAGTTACCGTGTGTTAGGTTGCGGGTAAGCCATACTGAAGTAATAGGTCTTCAGTCGAGATTTAAAGACTGAGAGTGATTCGGCATCCCTAACATGAGCTGGCAGACCATTCCACAATATAGGGGCGCTATTACTGAGGGCTTTACCACCAACTTTATTTATATGTGGAATGACAAGGAAACCTGCATTCTGTGATCTGAGTGGACGATGCGGCTTGTAAATATGCATCAGTTCTGTTAGGAAGGCAGGTGCAAGACCTTTGAGTACCTTATATGTAAGTAGAAGAACTTTTAAGTCAGTCCTGAACCTAACAGGAAACCAGTGCAAGGAAATAAGATCAGTGATCAAACTTCCAGGTCCTGGTCACAGTCGAGCTGCTGCATTTTGAATATGCTGCAAGGTATTTCTTGTGCGGTGTGTGCTTCCAGAAAACAGAGCATTACAGTAGTCTAGCCTGCTGTATACAAAGGCATGTATCAGTTTCTTAGTGCCTTGAATAATAAGGAATCGTCGTAATTCGCAAATGTTACATAGCTGTAGGAAGCACACCTCTGATACTGCATCCATATGCGATTTGGATAAGGAGCTTGTATCTAAGCTGACGCCTAGGTTACGGGCTGGCCTGCTGAGGCGAAAGTTCAGCCCTTTGGAGTGGAGTGCAGAGATTATAGCATTCCTATCCGCAGACTTACCTCCAAACAACAGAACCTCGGTTCTATATAATTCAAGCACACAACTGAGGTACTTGGTAGAATGTTACTTACATAACTGCTTAGTCTACATAAACACCAAACACCTAATCTGTTGGGTAAAACGTTGACATCCTTGATCTATTTTTAAACATTTAAAAACTTTCCATTTCACTTTATGGCTCTGGCTGTGTGTTTTTTTGGGATCATTCTAATACACTTGAAATATTATGAAAGGCTATTTTACCCAAATTGATTATTCATGAAATGTTTTAGAATGAATTAAAAATATTTTTTATGGAAACAAACCACAAAATGTATGCTGAAATACTACCGCTGTGTAACCAGCACAGGGTTAGTGGTGTGCCTGGAGCCTACACCAGGATACACACTCACCCACTAGGGGCAGTGTAGAAACAGCCATTCGCCTAAAAGTGCGTGTTTTTAGACCACAGGGCTGCTTTTGGGAGCAGTGAGCCGATGCACAACTTCTCCCATTATCTCCAGTTTCTCATATACGCTAAGCCCAGCTGGTTTATACACTCTCTCATCAGACCAACAAATGAGTACCAGCTGGACGTCATTAGCAATTACATGGTGCAGGAAATCCATGCATCTCCATGGCATGTTTCTGCTTGCAATATTTCAATGTTTTAGTTGTGAAACATTTGATGAAATTTCCTGCACTCAAATGTAAATAATGCCTAGAAAGGCTGTTCCCTGAAACAGGATAATTACATCCTCGTTATTATCTTCTCGTATTTGTTTCTGGTGTGCCATAGCGTAAAACAGTTGCAATGACCGGAAGCCATCTAGCCATCATATAATTTAAAAGTATTGAAAGAGTATAATGATTATACATAAGAAAACATCAATGTTTCAAATGCCTGTTCTCATTCATTCATTTTTGGATATTATGTATGCAGTTAAAAAACAGCTAATTTTTTAACCAAGAAAAAAATCCCTTGCATGTAAGTGGATACCGTTTAAACAGAGCCGTGTTTTGAAATGATCATGAAATGTTTCCGTTCACGAAAAGTGCTATGTTCTATCCCTTCAGAGACGCAATGTGATACGAGCGTCGACAATGACAGGCAAAGGCTATTTTTCCAGGTCCACTTTATTTAATCCTCCCCACAATATTCCAGGTGAATGGACCCCCAGAGCAGCAGTCCCTGATGAGCCGCTGACATAATTAAGTGGGAAAATGTGCAGACCTCATGTCCATGAGTCAAGTGCACTCAGCTTTTCTGACCTAGCTGACAAAGGGGTCTTTATCTGGCCCCGGCTTGCGTGGCTGTCTCCTGGAGCTCCGCCCCTCCAGCTCTTAAAGGAAAGCGTAAAAGTGATGCTTGACATGGGCTGTTTTAGCTCTGATTAAAGTGATCTTATTCTAACAAAAAGGTCTTTCATAGAAATGGGGCTGAAATCAATGAAAAGAAAGGGTTCCTCAAAATATACTGCCACCTAGTGGCAGAAGTGAGGTGCCATTCTTATTTCCAGGGAGAAAGGGACAGGTCATGGATATAAATAAACCCGCCTGGTGTTTATTGATACCAATTTAATGAACTTGTCACGTTACGAATCCAGGCGAGGGAACAGGCAGAGAAAGAAATGCATAAGTCTTCCGTTTGGGAGCTTTATTGCACAGACGAATAACACGGACCATGAGACTTCAATGACAGGACTGGGGAAACCGACTTGAACACGGACTAAAATACACAGCACTAATGACTAACAACGAGACACAGCTGGTAAACGCTGGGATTCTACACGAGGGCGGCGAGGGGGTGTGGACGGGAGGGCATGACAGAACTAGGCTTCAGTATATTTTTGAACATTGATTTTATACCGATAGTATTGATACCTTGATATATTTGATTAACTAGCTAGCACCAGGGACAGTATGTGGCTAAAACTCTGTGCCTGTGATTGTGAAGACTGCTGGTTGGAACCTGGCCTTCACCGACGGTCCGTTGTCCAAGGGCCCTTAAGCAAGGCCCTTAACCCCCAACAACATGGGTGCTGCAAGCAACTGACCCTTCGCTGTCACCACCCAAGCTCAGCATCACCTGCATGTCTTTCTGTGTATCTCCTGGACAGCATGATGGGCATGGCTAAAAGAATTTCCCCATGGGGGTCAATAAAGCAGCATTATAACATTCACTTAGGTTTGTTTGCTGAGATACAATATCTTCCAATTTCATTCTCATGCTCTCTAACATTTAAATATGGATGCATGTTTTGGCCAATATGCACATGCCACAGCTGAAGGCAGGCCTTAAAGACACAATAAATTGTCTCCTCCATTTACCAAGGTGGAAGATGAGTCATTCCCATTTCGACGTAGCACTGAACATGTCCATACCAGAGTGAAGCACAAGCTAACCGCATGTTTCATTACAAATAAACAAAAAAGCCAGAGTGTTTACTGGAAACATTCCAAACATTCCCTTCCTTGGAAGCCTTCAGAGCTGTTTGAGATGTATGGCACTCCATCTTCCTGTTTCGCTCCTGGAACATCAACATGTGGCCATGAAGGTTAGAAACATCATTTGAACTTCAAGTTTACTTTATATTGAAGCGTACCAGTGTAGAGGAAGTTGGATTTTGTGTTCCACAGTGAATGTATTTGACCTGACTTTAGACTAACTGCTAACACCAGCCTTTAATTTTACTCTGTGGATGCTGCATTCTATGCAGATATTTTTTTCTTAATAAAAAAATTCCAATAGGCTAATAAGAAAATTGTGAATGCTTTTTTTCTACTATTCCGACCAGGGTTCTCCAATTCCAGTCCTGGAGAGCCAGAATCCAACAGAGTTTGCAAAGTTTTCCCTGAAACACCTACTAGACCCACCTACTAAACTAGCTGATTAAGATGTGTTTGAGCAGGGAGATCTGCAAACTGTGATGGATTCTGGCCCTCCAGGCCTGCACTTGGGGACCCCTGGTGCAGACCATTTTAAACACCTGTAGGGGGATGTACTGGAGGTCACTATGATCCTTTCCAGGACCAAAATGGTGTGTTTTTTTGTGGAGTGTCTTTCCAGTTAGTCCGTTTGACAGCATGGAGTCCACGTTGCTCAGGACAGTTTGAGTCTAACCTGAGGCACTTTGGCCAAGAATAAGGACTGGGAAGGCACAGCCAGTGCCCCCTTCAGAAGGTGAGACCTCTTAATCTAAGCTCCTGACAGATATATCAACGGGGACAATCACCTTCCCTGGACTGGGAGGGCTTACAGCACATCTGTCCATGTGGAAACTGGTTTCCCAGCCTTGGTTCATACCCATATTTTTTCTGGTCTCCTTCCCTCTTCCGGAGAATTCTGCAGAATAAGCTGCCGCTCATTTGATCCCGAAATATGAGGCAGAACTACTGCATGCAAAAAAATGTGTTCATCTAGACTTCCGTGGATTGGCTGTTAAACTCTTCTACACCACATTAGGTCAGCAGTCCAACCGCAAGTTACTTTTGGAATCCTGCAGCAAAATAGTACCTAACTATATTCTTCTGTCTTAGTGCTTTTGTATGACTATCTAGCCTATATGCCACACTGTCAACGATCCTAACTCAGGACATAAAGACAGTGCTAAGTGCTACACCTCAGTGCCCAGTTCTGCCTGGCACACCTGCCAGGTTCCAGAGTGTATTGCACACCTGGTCACTCGAAGGGCTCATTTCATTGTCTGATTGTGCTTCTTTGGTAGCTCTAGCTCACTGAGCCTTGTTAATGAGACGTTGCTGCAAAGTATGTCATTACCTGTTTCACATGATACCTTTTGTTTGAAACGGAGCAGGTGTTTTTTGAGGGCAGGACAAACACCTGTAAGAAAATACTGGTTAATTTTCATAACACCAAAACAGTATGAAAAATCCCAGGCTTTTTCTCCTGTATCCAACTTTATCTGTCCCTTTCCCCCGCATTCCTGGGGCCTGTATCACAAAGTCAGATTTCATGCTTCGCTGGATTGCATGTGAGATTTAAGGTACCCCAGTTTCAGTGGACAGTATTTTCACTTTGTTTTTAGACCAGATTACCTTAAATCCAACAAGTTATCAGGCTAGGCAAGAAATCCTACTTTGTGATACAGACTCCTGGTATCACCCACTTTCTTTTAAACAGGATCCTTTCAGTTTATGTAATTACTATCAATAGAAAATAAGGAATAATTTGTCAGTCAGTAATTTGTCTCTTATAATAATGCCATGGTGATGATCTTCCAGCTTTTTGCCTCTATCTTTCAACAAACTGTGTGTCTAATAGCATTTTAATTGCTGTTGTCTTTTCTCCAACTATCTGTCTTCCAAACGCTTGTGGTGATTACCATTTGGGGTGGGGGGGGGGGCAGACAGCACAGGGTGTATGAGACTGGCATAGACCGCGAACAGGACGCCAATCTGGATGAATCTGAAAAGCTTATCAAGATCTGCTGGGGCTGAAATTGGATGTTACAGAAAATATGTAACTATGAGAACATCCCAGAAGACTTTTCAAATGATTAAGATCAAAGGATAAGAATGGAAACTAGTCTAGTATCAGAGGAGTGAGTGTTGCTATATATTTTTAAAACGAATGCATAGAAAGAGATGCTTAGACCTTGACAGAGGAATGAGATGTCATTAAAATAATGGACTGTACTGAGTTAAGGTCACCATGGACTGGCATTATCCTCAGATTTATTTTTCCAAAATACTATGTATCTATGCTTCTACTTCCCAGACCTGATAGCTTGGGAGAGTTCTACAACATTACACAGATGGCACAATTTGTTCTTAGGTTCAAGCTCAAGAAAGCAGGTGCTGCAGATAGTATCTGTCCTTGGTTGTTAAAAGTATTCAGAAGACCTAACACCTTTTATCACTGTTAGCAAATCATTTCTATCATGTGGGTAATGTTAGTGGTTTACTTAACTCTTGCTAGTTAGCAGTGGTCCAGACTCTCCTTGCTGATATGCTTACAGGTTTTTGACAATGTTGACTGTCTTATTCTGGCTGGAGAAACAATGAAAATTGAGCATTTGGTTACCATAGCTACTTGCCCGGTTCCACGGCTATACAACTGGGAGAAGACAAAAAACCATTTGTAGTGTATGGAAAGACAAACGTGGTCTTCACTAGGAGGTGGTACTTTGCAATACATATTCCTGCTGCACCCGGTACACCCGGTCAGTTCTGTTTTAAGGTATAGTCAGTATTGGTTTGATGACATAGGGCAGGGGTGGCTAATCTTATCCACAAAGGCCCGGTGTGTGTCAGAGCATGTGAGCGGAGCATGAGCAAGGAGCAGAGCGGGCGGAATTTAATAAAAGCCCTTCACAAGGGCGTTTATTAGCCAGAATACGAGAATTTAACAGACAGACCGTGAGCGCAAGCAGTGACATTCAGTAACAAAGACCGACAGGGGAGACTGGACTTGGGCAGACTGAAATAGGGCAGCACATTAAGGGTCAAACGAGAGGCAGCTGGTCAGGGGAAACAAGAGGAACCAATTACACGGGGCAAAGACAATCAGGGTCAGGTGCGACTACTCAAGCCCCGCCAGAGGGCAAAACAGGGGAAAAACACGAAGGGCGGGGCTGAACATCACAAATGTATAGCGCAGTTCAGATTTCAATGTACAGTTGGGCTCAATTACAGTTTTTTATACGCATATAGTGAATACTGAACTGAGTAAAAAAAAACGCAAATCAAATCGCAATATATGTCAGATAAATAGCTATTAGATTCTTTCTTAAAAACATTCAGCTCTAATTCATGGGTGGGGGCTGTGCCCCAGTAAAGCTTTACCTCTAGCAACACCCCTGGAGCAAGCGTGGAGCGATTTGACTGGACCAGAAAGAAATTTTCGTGGAGCAAGGAGTGGTATGGAGTGGACCGGCTTAGTGCGGAGGAGTGGGCGGAGCCAGCAGCCTCGTGAGCGAGGAGCGGAAATCCTCACCGCTCCGCTCACATACTCTGGTGTGTGCAGTTTTTTGGGATAACTTTTATGTCAGCTGTTCAAACCCAGGTGTGAGGACTCTTCAGCCAATCAGTCCTTGAATTAGTAATGTAATTAGGGAGTTGCAGTGAAAACCCGCACACACAACAGCCCTTTCTGGATAAGAATGGCCACCCATGACATAGGGCCTTTCTTGTGCCAATAGACTCTAGTTTAGGAAGGGACACCTCAGTAAAGTGAGGCAAGGCAGCTTGAACATTGGGCAGGAACCAACAGCAAGCTCCCCGGTAGCAAGAGGACAGTGGAACTGAGCGTATGCTGTGCTGCAAACCCTCCCCAGTCAGCCCTCTAATTCTTGATTGGCTGGTTGACCCTGTGAAAAGGATGAATGGATGTCTGAGGCTACTCCACCCAAACTTATGTGCCAGATCAGGGGGTGGGGGGACTAGGCCATCACAGGTGATTGGTCAGAATTACAGATCCCAAGTTGGGGTTCAGTCCATTTAAGGGGCATCGGCCACTACCACACAATTCTCTAGCAACTGAGCTTCGTGCTGCTACATACAGACGTGACTGTGAGTGTGGTTTCTTCATATGTATTCACAGTATAGGAAAAGCAACATACTACCATACGGAAGATCACCAGAGCTCACACACCTGGCACTGGTAAGTTCGACGGAGCTGCATCATCATACACTACTCCATATTGAAAATGGAGTATAACATTAATGTGAGGGGATGAAGTGGGCAGTCAGCTTTGTGGAGACATTCACACTGAAGAAGGAGAAGCAAATACCGCTTACCATCCTGCATTTCCTCACTGTGACAGCCTGGTGAGTGTTTGTTACACAGGATCTTCAGCATGGGAGTGTACCGCTAGTGCACTCTACAGATGACCATAGAGGGCAGGGTTAGAAGAGGCAACTTCCTTGTATCTTCCTGGCCTGCAGAGGTGAATGGAGCTGGCCACGGCTAGACTAACAGCTAAACAGGGAGACTCATCAGACAGAGGGCCCTTTTGGGCCCCCTATGACCCAGGGCAACAGGACCTGGTTACTGCCGGTCCTGAATTTTTTTTCAATAATCTGTTATTTTACAATTGGTGGTTTTGAATCATATTCAGTTTTTGGTTTGGCATATTTTATTCATATTTATTGAATAAACATGCAAGTCACATTCTTTCTGTATGAAATCTAAACCCTTCTACCTCAGTATTGTGGGATTGGAGAAGTTTCTAGTAATCAAGGACATTATTTTTGTCCCAAGAGAGTAACCTACTAGCACGGTGCTTAACCTGCGTCCAGGACACTGCCCGTCTATAACTGTGCACAGTCATGTGTCACTTACTGACAGGGATACATTCTGAGAAATGTGTTGTTAGGGGATTTTATCATTGTGTGAACATCATAGAATGTACTTACACACTATACTGTAGTACTGTACCATGGCGTACTTTTTACAGTTAACTTTTTTTTATATATATAAGTAGAAAGAGTACACTCTAAAATAACTATTTAAAAGTACAGTACAGTCGTGGCCAAAAGTTTTGAGAATGACACAAATATTGATTTTCACAAAGTATGCTGTGTCAGTGTTTTTAGATCTTTTTGTCAGATGTTTATATGATGAAATGAATATAATTAACATAATTTCAAATGTTTCAAAGGCATTTATTGTCAGTTACATCAAAGAGTTAATATTTGCAGTGTTGGTCCTTCGTTTTCAAGACCTCTGCAATTCGCCCTGGCATGGTGTCAATCAACTTCTGGGCCAAATACTAACCAATGGCGACTCATTCTTGCGTAATCAATCCTTTTAGTTTGTCAGAATTTGTGGGGTTTTGTTTGCCCACCTGCCTCTTGAGGATTGACCACAAGTTCTCCATGGGATTAAAGTATGTGGAGTTTCCTAGCCATGGACCCAAAATTTCTATGTTTTGTTCCCCAAGCCACTTAGTTATCACTTTTGCCCTATGGCACGGTGCTCCTTCATGCTGGAAAGGCATTGTTCTTCACCAAGCTGTTCCTGGATGGTTGGGAGAAGTTGCTCTCGGAGGATAGTTCGATACCATTCTTTATTTATGGCTGTGTTCTCAGACAAAATTGTGCATGAGCCCACTCCCTTGGGTGAGAAGCAACCCCACACATGAATGGCCTCAGGATGCTTAACTGTTGGCATGACACAGGACTGATAGTAGCGCTCACCTTTACTTCTCCGGACAATCCTTCTTCCAGATGCCCCAAACAATTGGAAAGTGGCTTCCTCAGAGAAATTGACTATGCCCCTGTCAGCAGTCCAATCCCTGTACTTTTTGAAGAATATCAGTCTGTTCTTGACGTTTTTCTTGGAGAGAAGTGGCTTCTTTGCTGTCTGTACAATGTTTTTGTTTACATAATTTGTAGATGACTGGCGTCTTTTCATTTTCCGCCTTTACATTAAAAGCGTTAATAAGAGAGACGCATTTCCCTCACCGCTTTCACCCTGCCGAACACGGAGCTCTCTGACCGAATGTCAGAGCAGTGAGATATCTGACACATTGTCTTTGGGATGGACTTGGATATGAGTAACCTTCTCCTGAGTCAGCTCCCCCACGCTGCTGTGGCACTCCACCCTGGCACGCCGCAGGTTTGAGGGGGGGTTGTTCTCAGTCAGGAAGATGAATAGAGACCAAAGCCCAGGTGAATGCCCACAGACAGTCAGCTGCCTCTGAGGTGCAGAGACGCTCCTTTGAAGTGCAGGCAGCAATCTGGTTTGCATTGCAGTTTCATCTGCTCCAATCAATGTCTCATCTGCGTTTCATTTTTCATTGGGGACAGAGGTTAAGAGACTAGCAGTAACCAGATGTTTATGTTTTTACTGCGTGTTCCCCCTGGACTTACAGCTACAGGTGGGCTTGGCCAGTGGGGATCCTGCATGATCACCGTGATGGACAGGTTGAGTGGACATTCCCTATTTTTCCTGAATTATAATGAATTTAGCTTGTGAATAATACAACCCCAAATCAGAAAAAGTTGGGACAGTATAGAAAACGCAAATAAAAAAAAAGAAAGTAGTGGTTTCTAAATTTACTTTGACTTGAATTACATTGAAAACAATACAACAGCACATTGTTTAATGTGTTCCTCATGAATTTTATTGTTTTTTACAAAATAAGTTCTAACTTTTTCTGATTTGGGGTTGTATATATAGCTTGTGAATTATAATGAATAAGATGTGACAAGACCATTATTCACAGGTGGGATAAAATATTAAGCTGCAGTCAGCTAGAAATCAGGTATCCACCCTATTCTGGTACACAAATAAGAAATGTAATATCTTCTTGTCGATCTTGAACGCACTGTTGTGACATCTCACAGGCCTGGTCAGTCTGTGTGGCGTTCCTGCGGCTTTCCATTGGTTCCTCTACTGTCCAATCACCATGAGCCCTTACACTGCTTGTTGTGTCAAAACTTTTTGCTAAAGTGCCTGCTTAAAATGGATGCTGGCGTTACAAACTATATTCTAATTCGACATTTGGCAAAGGTTTGTAAATGAAATATTTGTTTCTTAAGGAGATGTATGTACTGAGGGAAACAATCCGCACTTATTTCGGCTGGTATGCCTTTTCTTCATGTCATGGTGTTTCCGGGTCATTCCCTCACAGCAGGAATAAGTGTTTTGTGAACAGCCGGGGGTATGTGAGGTGAAACTTGCATGTATTGGGACGATGCCTGAGATTCACAGCAATGCCAGAAATGTCTTTGTTATAGTAGCTAAAATAGATTCTGCATAGAATGAGCTTTATGTTCAGCTCTGTTTTACCTGGTTTGCTAGGGTATATGCAACAAATACTCTAGTGAGCGGTCGCTTAGCCGATTGTTCAGGTCTTACCCTGATCAACAATGCATGGTTAATTGATAGGTTTTAAGTCTAACTGACATTGAATATGTTTTATTTTTCAAACCCATTTGGTCGTAAGTAATCAATTTACTTCTTCCACATGAAAGGAACTCTTTCTGTACGGAAAACCTCACTATAGCTTGTTAAATGGGTCCGTAACTTAAAACCCCCTCTGTATGTTGTGATTAGAGCTTAGTCAACCCTATGAATTCTGGGAAATGGTGCTGCCTGGCCTGGGATGACACACCTGGCATTGTTCAGGTGTTTCCATTACCTTGCCTGAACACAATGCAGATGCCTCTCAAAAGATGTGTTTGCGTTTACTGCACTATAAACAAAGTGCAATTTGGCAGATGTAGTCATCGTTTTTATGGTTTGGTCAGGCGATGACTGCAGCTGTGCTTAATGGGCTGAGGGGCCAACGTGTCGAGATGGTTCACGCTTTATGAATAATACAGATTCCGATGAATAATCGTACGTTAGACTGACAGCATATTTACCTGGTAACAGACATAATTTGAATAATTATGTCTCACTATGGGTTGCACTGTAGCCACCACTAATGAGACATAGTGTCTATGGTTATCCCACCCCATTTGTGTGTCCAAAGTGCAGTTAAGTGAATGGGTGTCACAGTATTGTCCATTGTGTTAATGTTTGCCCTGAGACCGACTGACGTCTCTGTCCCGGGGTTCCCTGGGACCGGTGCTGGCTCAATCTGTCCCAGAGTGGAAAACTGCTCTTGGAAGTTGGCCGGATGGCTAGATGTTTCCATCTAAGGATAATTAATCATTTGACAAGATATTCGTTAGCTGTCATTG
The DNA here is from genome assembly GCA_026780845.1 of Petrocephalus sullivani. Lineage (NCBI taxonomy): Eukaryota > Metazoa > Chordata > Actinopteri > Osteoglossiformes > Mormyridae > Petrocephalus > Petrocephalus sullivani. The sequence goes on along the minus strand of JAODKM010000016.1, from coordinate 16,451,202 downwards.
TCCAATGAGAATGCCCTGTGTGACAACGTGTTATGCAGATGCCGTTTTTGGTTTATTCTTAATTGGGTCAGCTTTGTTTAAGTACTTTTTGGTAACTCTTTATTTGAGTAACTCAGCTACGACTCAAGAGCAAATCATGAACAAATATAGTATCTGCATGAAGTACATGAACTGTTGACTGAGTAATGATGAACGAACATGGGATCATAACACTTTCTGGTTCACCCTTAGAACCCTATCCATTGTGGAGAATTTTTCTATGTTGGGTTCTAGGGGTTAATTAATGCATTAAGTCAGAGTGTACTACTACATCATTTGTGCCCCTTCAAGTAAAGTGTTACCCTTTTTAATAGTTACTAGGCTTTTAAGATGTAAGAGTCTGAGATCAGAGTTTGATTCCTTTCATTTTCCCTGTAAAAGATGTATAAGTAACTTGTTACAGAAACAACAATGCGTGATTATAACAACAGTTTTTATATATACTGAAACAAACACAAAATGTTCCAAATGTTTATGCTGACTGCAGTCTTAGAACATTCAGTGTGTTACAAATGTCTCAAAACAGAAATCTGTTGAATTTCTTGAATAAACATACTGTTTTTCCAAAAACATCTTAAGAAACCATGAGTATTAATGTATAATACTTCCTTGAAAGTACTTTAACAACTCTCTCAGTTTCTGCCCCTGTTTTATTAGATGATGCTAGTACTGCCTCCTAGTGCTGTTTTTTTGAGGTGACCTACCACCCTCCCTTATATATTTTCCTCTTCAAAATGCTCCATCAGTTCTCAATAGGGTTCAGGTCAGAGGATGATGGCGACCAGACTGTGACTGGACCTCTTTTAATAGCATTCAATCAACAGTTCCCTTAGCAGCATGTGATAGTGTATTGCCCTACACGAACATCATTATCGTTTCAAAAGGCTCCTCTTTTTATAAAAGGGCAGGGAATGTTCTGGTCAGAGCTTCACGTATGTTGCTGGTGTCAGCTTATCACCATTAGGGCCCTAAAGGGGCCCCTCGCTTCCTACTTTTCCTGCCAAAAAACATCACTCCACCACCACATTGTTGACGCCTGTGGTGGGAGTATGGTGACCATTGACCAGACATCAGAAAATACATCATACTTTAGATGTTATGTACATCAACCCATTGATCGCATTTCTATTTATAAAAATTGGAGTTTATTCACAACTGCCAGCAACTAGAGAATCCTGCATTGAAATGTTCTTCCAGGACACTATAGTAATTTCAAAAATCTTCTCACAGCTGTCCTTCTAATAAGATTAATTTTTTTGGCTGAAACTTTCCTTAGTGATTCTTTGTCTAATATACTTCATCTGGACTGAACTGCTCACAGTCTTCTTTTAAAAGTTCGATGATCTCTCTTAAATTTTTATACCAATAGTTTTCATGCCTTTTCTCAGGAATTCCACTATGTCATGTCAGCTGCAGAACCATCAGTTTTCCTTCCCATATTTAATGCTAACCGTAACTCACCTAACAAAGTGGAACAATACGTTAACAATACGTTAAACTAAATTACAACACTTACTGGGGTGATGCACTTATCTAAAGAGTCATAAAAATGTATAAATGACAAAAAGATCACAATTAGTCTGGTATTTTGCTGACAGGTTAACTGATATGTCACTAGTGTAATTGTAATGCAATGTAGGGATGTTGCAGGAATGGAGATGCAGACCAAGACTTGTATGGGAATCTGTTTAAGGATGTTTATCAGATGTGCAGTGTGTTTACCAACAAACATGGTATTTGTGGCAGGGCTACCATTCAGGAACCACTTGCATTCAAGGACACTGCAGAAAGACACACAACTTGGCATAAGGAGTATAATCTTGACCCCTGAGCACTTGAAAAATGTAGCATAGTCTTGTGAGTCATATCTTTTCCCAGCATCTGGTCAGGTTTACATCTGGAGAAAGCCAGCGGATGCTATCGACCCACAGTGTCTGTTGATAATGGCAGCCATCTTGTGGGAGTCATTGTGTCTTAGGATGCTCTGCATGGTTGTATAACAGCCTAGGAATATGGGGCTGTTTTGCAGGAACAGGTGGTTCCTTTGATTTGACTATGTTCCCACATGACGTTCCCAATATTCCAAGATAATAAAGCCTCCGTACATACTGCAAAACAAAGACCGCCAGATAGCCTCCCCGATGACCAGTATGGATCTCATTGGGGGTCTTCTTTGACAGGTCAGAAGGGGAGTTTCTCCTGTGGTGGTCAAAGCACAGAGCACTGGTGGATAGTGGGTTGCAAAGGCCCTGTGTTTGTGCTATGTTAAGGGATTGTAGGGGTCTGGGGAAACATCAGGCATGGGGTCATGTTGCACATGTCGTGTAGCTGCCTGCTAGCAGAGTGATTAAGATGTGCGAAGCAGACTGGCTGGTCAAAGCAAAAGCCGAGTCCCAACTTGGCATCAACTTACCAAGTCAATCTGTAGACAGATATTCAGACACAAGGCCAGGGTGCAAGAGAAGGTTGGTGATCTGTCTATGATATGTCTAAAAATCTTTTAGGCTCTCACAGCAGAAACCTATTCTCTAATATAACAGGCAGCTAATATAGTCAGAATCCTTGATAAGTGCTGTAGCATTTCCTGCTGTATGAACACAAGAGTTCTCATTCAGGATATTTTCCATCCATCTATCCATCCATCCATCTCGTCCTGTACAGAGAGAATATCTTTAATTTATTTAATTTAGTGTAAAATCCAGGTAAATGGGGTTATCAGTGAATCTGACTGTAAAGCATCTCTCTGGTAGACAGCAGGTGACATGGCAAGAGAGGCGTCTCTATCCTGATGTATCCAGATGTTTGATCTTTCGGGCTCACTGGAATGCAGTGCATTTTCCAGATGGCCCTGCTCGCCTTATATTGTGAGAGGCCTCACTGTCAGTTTACAGGCTTGTCGATTAGTCCCGGGGGAAGTGAGATTAGTGAAAAGGGGATTTGAAGGTGTGAAATTGGGGGTGGTGTGTTTCTGATGGCTAACAGTCCTCCCTCTTCCAGATTTGCTCCCGGCTTTGCCCTTTGGTAGAGACCTGTCAGCAATAGCATGGATGTTCCTTTGGTGAAGGTCCATTCAAATCTATCGTCTAACTGCTGATGGTGTCAGAATTTTGTTCCAGGTTCGTCCTTGTTCTGTCTTCTGAAGGTGGTTTTTGCAGTGTATATTATTTCTGGGGTGACAGAACAATTTTTACAGCTCAGTCGTTTTTTTCCTTTCACCGTCAAGCACAGACTACCACATCCTGGCCTGTTTCATTAGGTCACAGGTGGCTGTGGTGGGAGCTTGAGGTCTTTCACCATGAAAGTGCCATTTGCTTGTCCTGTTTAGTAGCAATGATTTGTTTATCATTAGACAATGTACACACATTGAAAAGAAACATCCGGGGTCCCACATCTCCACAGCATACGTTTCGTGTTACAGCTTCTCCTCGCCTGTGGTGATTTCTTGAACAAAAATTTGTGGCTCAACATTATAATTTATGATAAAAAACAGATAATATTCCATGCTGGATCTTCAGGCAATCCATCCCAAGTCAAAGTAATGAAAAATGAATACACAAAAACAATAGAAGAATCAAACCAAAACATCTCTGCAGGAACTGTGCCCTGGTTTGGTCTTATTTTATATCTCACGCTTCTATATCCAAATCACTGCTTAGCCAAACTTTTGGTTCTCTGTCCCTCCTACCTGGCCTTCTGCTCCGAGAATTATGCACCCAGGGACAGGATGCAGTCTCTGCCTCGCCCTCAGCACTCACCCTCTGGCATCTGCTCCAAGTCACGTTTATTTTATACCTTTCTGCTTGAGAGGTGGGAAAACTTTGGGCAAACAGATGAGCCATGGCGATGCACTGAATCCAAACCAGAAAGCTGACATACCTGCTCTCTGCTGGATCTTTTTACACATTGATGGGGCTTTGAGGTTAGTGTGCATTTTTCAGTGTTAGGAATTCCATTATGACCTGGTAAACTTATCCTTTATCCCTTACTTTTGTCATTCATTGCTAAGAGTTTTTTGTAATCTTGGAAGAAATTGGAATTGGAGCTCTGTATCTATTAAAATATCTTGATAATCCTATAATATTCACCATGGCTGACAAATAGCCTCATCTTTCTCAAGAGTGTTTCTATTGATTCACAGGACAACAGCAGTATACAGTATAGGATTCCAGCTTTTGTGGTAACGATTCTAATTTATGCCCGGATCGGCATTTAATCGCCAGGTCTGAGATTTCCTCAGTTCTTTAAAAAGTAGCCCATACAGGCATCCGTCTCTAACAGAGTGGCTGTGCTTTAATGAATGATAATCCTGATCAATCCTGGACATTACGATTAAATAGAAAAGGCTGATTTCTACTGTCTTAAAAATGCAAACGGGGCTCCTCAATGTTTCGTACGTCTTTTGAAGGTTTGTAGCATCACACACATGGATTTAAGTTAATCTGATCAGTATGGAGGTATAAAAGTTTATAGTGAAAAGGTTCTATCTGTTGTTCTGGTTGTCTGATTTTTATGAGGATGTTTTTGGTCTTATTTTTAACTGCACCACACATTCCAGTGCAGCTGTGCTTTATTTCGTTTGGCCCCGAAAAACTAGAATCACTCAGCTGAACAGAAATTGCACTCAGTTAAGTCTGAATAATGTATCTATTAATATTATAAATTAATACCAAGGCAGATGTTGGGAATTTAATTTCTTTGCCAGTATCTAACAGGACCAGGATTTAAACAAATGACGTGACCTGGGCTCTTGTACTGCACTAAAGTAATAGGCCATTGTTTTAATAATCTTTTTCATTTTTGTTATTTTTGTATTATTTGTGTTATAATTGGTAGATGTATCTATATTTGATGACTGCTGCTGTGTCTAACACTGAAAATTGGTCCCTAGCCTGCAGTTAATCACTGTCAGAAGGAGCTTGTTTCCTGTTGGATAGTGAACTTGTGTGACTCCCAGCAGGATGTGCAGCCTTCCCTTGATGCCCCTGAGAGCTCTCCACAAGTGCCACAAATAAGCAAGGACGGCGTTCTCCCCAATAGGAACTGAAGTCGAGACCCTCCCTCTGCAATTACACCACCGCCCTTTCCCAGCGGGGCCCAGGTAATGCCAGGGTCCAGGAGTCAAACCTCTGCTTGATCCATCTGCAATCATTCCAGCGTTTTACAGCTGCGTCTGTCAGAGCTAATAGGGCCCCGGAGTATGTAACCTTTGACCCCGGTCGCAACCCCGGCCAGTGAAATACTCCATCCCACTTAGCCTGTGTTTCGACACAGCGGCCGGGACTTCCTGGTTGGGGAGCGAGGCGGGCGAGATCTTCAGTGTTGCTGTTTTTCAGTGTTTTCAAAATACTGGGTTAGAGGGACTTTTTTTAGATTGGTATTAATTTGTTAGATTATTCTTCTAGGTTTCCAAAACCAATGGAAAAGCTGCTAAAAAGGGTATATGAAAGATTCACACACACTACATTGCCAAAGGTATTAGGACACCCCTCTAAATCCCTGAATTCAGGTGTTCCAATCACTTCCATTGCTACAGGTATATAGAATGAAGCACCTAGGCATGCAGACTGCTTCTACAAACATTTGTGAAAGAATGGGTCAGTGAATTCAAATGTGGTACTGTGATATGATGCAACCTGTGTAATACATCCCTTTGTGAAATTTCCTCGCTACTGAATATTCCACAATCAATTGTTAGTGATATTATACCAAAGTGCAAGCAATTGGGATCAACAGTAACTCAGCCACAAAGTGGTAGGCCATGTAAAATCACAGAGCGCGGACAGGACATGCTGAGGTGTACAGTGTGCAGAAGTCGCCAACTTTGAATCGCCAATAGCCACAGACCTCCAAACTTTGTGTGGCATTCACATTAGCTCAAGAACAGTGCATAGGGAGCTTAATGGAATGGGTCTCCATGGCCAAGCAGCTGTATCCAAGCCTTACATCACCAAGTGCAATGCAAAGCATCGGATGTAAACCACAGTGGTGTAAAGCATACCACCACTGGACTCTAGAGCAGTGGAGACGTGTCGTCTAGAGTAACGAATCACGCTTCTCTGTCTAGCAATCCAACGGCAAGTCTGGGTTTGGCAGTTGCCAGGAGAACAGTACTTTCCTGACTGCATTGTGCCAAGTGTTAAATTTGGTAGAGGGGGGATTATGGTATGGTTGTTTTTCAGGGGTCAGGCTTGTCCCCTTAGTTCCAGTGAAAGGAACTCTTAATGCTTCAACATACAAAGCCATTTTGGACAATTTCATGCTCCCAACTTTGTGGGAGCAGTTTGGGGATGGCCCCTTCCTGTTCCAATATGACTGCGCACCAGTGCACAAAGCAAGGTCTATAAAGACATGGATGAGAGAGTTTTGTGTGGAGGAACTTGACTGGCCTGCACAGAGCCCTGACCTCAACCAATAGAACACCTTTGGAATGTATTCGGGTGGAGACTACGAGCCAGGCCTTCTCGTCCAACATCATGGGATACCATCAAAGTTCATATGTGTGTAAAGGCAGTCGTCCCAATACTTTTGCCAATATAGTGTGTGTGTGTGTGTGTGTGTGTGTGTGTGTACATATATATATATATATATATAAAAGGTCTGTAAAGTGTTTTGTTGTTGTTCCCAAACAACAGGCCATTAATATTAATATTTTTACTATTTTAAAGATATTCTAATATCAGTATTTTCAAATGTTTCTATTATTTTAATATTAGTAACTATAGTGTCAAAAGTAGGTTTTTATTTGATGTATTGCTGTTTACCTATGTTGCTTTCTTGTCGTTTTTATACAAGCCTGTATTTTTCTTTCATTTACAAGTGAATCTTGGACTATTCCAAAGGAACCGCAGCAGAGCCCTGAGTTTGGAGTGAAAACCATCATCGCTGTTTCTAACCCCCACCTGAGCCACCTGCCACAGTTCCCTGCTGAATTCCCATGTTGTTGTTTCCTTCTCTAAATGAAGTGGACTAACTTGTGTACGAAAGGCCTCGATGTTCATTTGCATTAAATTGTTTAAGCCTGTGTGTATTACCTGGTTCTTTAGACTATGGTTACCCTGAGAATAATCATACACACTCTCTAATCTGCCCTTGTTGCTCCATTCATGAAACAGTATTAAAACTTAAACCCTGCTCTAAAAAAGGTTATCAGATATTTAGTTGTTGGCTAATGGAGCCACAGGGGAGTTCAGGAGTGTGACAGACTGGGCAGCGACGTGTCTCGTAACTCTGACAAAATTCCACGGGATTTATACACAGTTCCATGATCCTATGATTCCTCTCACTTAGTTTTACCAGAACAGGACCAAAGGTCGTGCAAAGAACCTGCTTTGAGTTACCCAGTAAAATAAGAGCCTCTGAATTTACTGCACATCGAACACAAACTGATAACACATTTCCACTAGTGCAGAGAAGGCACCCTCGCCTTTTTATTGTCTTTTCTTTTTTTTTTGCTCTGCTGAGATTTTCTGCCGTAAATGGTAATTCTCATCTGGCATCCGTGCCATTTCTCAGGACCTGCCCCTAGAGCCGGTTTGGGTGATTTATCCGTACCTGTAGAGGGAATTATAACTTTGCTTCTTGGAAAGCTGCGCTTTGCAGGACGACCTTATTTACCTTGGAGAGGACCTAGACTCCCGTTGACTTTGCTTTCTCACACGTCAGTCGCAGAACACAAAGAGCCGTGTTCCCCAGCTAAAGTCAGATTTCCTTTCATGTATGCTTTCATTTTCACTCGGCATTTGACTACAGTTTTCCTTCCATGTTGGGAAATAGCGAGAACGTTAGGGGAAAAGGGGCAATTTGAAGCAAGGAGGTCCCCCTCGGTCTCGTGCATGATGCGTGAAGTGACCCTCCCGAGCCCGGGAAAACGTTTATGGGTGCAGTGCAGGGCCCGTGGGCCTGGTGACCATGGCCGGGCCTTTGCTAAAGGATACTGCGCCACTTTTGTCTAGCTCTGGGTCTCCTTGCTGAGCTCCATTGCAGGTGGCAGCCAGAGCCAGACCCTCCCTGCCAAAGGGCTTGCTGGACAGTGTCACTGCGGTGTTTGCGATGCAGCCACTGGGCTCACTGCTGCACTTAGCACTCCGCTGGGGCTCAGGGTCCCCAGTACTCAAATCACATGCTGCAGGTATGAAATCCACGCTCATCTTATGCGAGGTCGCGGGGGGGTCCAGAGCCTATGCCAGAGGCTACTGGTGCAAGGCAGGGAATAACCTAGGATGGGGCGCCAGCCCATCACAGGGCACGTTCTCATACCAATCAGTGACACATGCACACCGACGGGCAATTCTGTATTTCCAATTAACCTCGGCATGTTTTTTTACTGTGGGGGGAAACCAGAGTAACTAGAGGAAATCCCATAATGACACGGAGAGAAAATACAAACTCCATACACATGGAGCCATGGTAGAAACTCAAACCCTGGTCCCAGAGATGTGAAGCAACAGTGCTAACCATGCTATACCCCCTTTGTAAATATCATGTACATCTAATTGTTAGGCCTGTCCAGAAATGAAATAAGGTTGGGTTGGGCAGAAGATGTATTTTTGATGGAACGCTCACCTGTAGATCTGATCCAGGGCCTAGTTGCAGTAGGCTGTAAAAGGCCTTTCTGCTACCCAGGAGGGGGTTATTTTTTCTTGCTGGAGAAGGTTGGGAGCTGATAAGGGGTCTTTGAAGTCTTTTTTGTAGTTTTTACATGTTTTTTGTATGTTCACCAGGATGGACAATAAATCGTTGGGTTTTGCACACCACCACTGTCTCGGGTCTGGCTACTCGGTCAGTGTCTCGCACTGCCAGATATAGCAGCTTGTTAAAACTCAAACATGAGACATTTACCCCAGTAAAAGGGGTCTAGTGTAATGCCCACATCAGCCACTAGCTGCAGCACCAGCCCGGAGACAGTGCGGCTAGAGCCAGACTCCCAGTGAGCTGAGAGACTCAGCAGGCAAGTAAGTGGTGCATCACTGGACTCAGATCAGTAACAGTCGCCGAGACACTCCCAACACCCCAAAACAAAACCAACACCTCGAAGTTCCGTACTTGTGGTACTTTTCTGACGTATCTGGTGCAATGGAAGAGCACTCATACTTTCCTCATCTGGCTTTAGCAATCAAAGTGTTAAAACAACATCCCTTTTTGTATTAAATGTATTGCGCATTACAGAATGGCGAGCCACTTGTGTTACTGCCATGGAGTAACACCCGCCTGGATGATGCAACGGCAGCCATTCTGCAACAGTATACTTAACACACAGTAGCTAAGGTGGTGAAGGGGCAGGGGTGGATTTACCTCGGCTTTACGGCTCATCCGAAGGACAGTTTCATGTTTACAGCACGGTCTCCGTCACTGCACTGGGATCGACACAGGCCACAGGATGGGTCAACCTGTTAGCTACACTAGCACCTCTTCCAGCAGCAAACCAGCTTCCCCAGTTGGTCTCCCATCCAAGTACTGACCAGGTCCAAGCCTGCTCTGAGCTGCAGATGGTTTGGCTGCTGATAGTTACGATGTCCATACTGGTGTTGGCTCCATAAAGGCCAATGAATCCCTGGCACTAAGAACAGATTAATGAAGATGGCAACTTAGACCCCTTCCACTAGCACTCATCCACACAACAGCAGGAACAAAAAATATTTAACTAAAAAACATCCAAATACAAGCATTTTTCGCTGCGTTGTTGAACACGCTCAAAGTTAATATCAGTGGAATTCCCCCATTTGTGGTACGTCTCTTAATTTCATTTATACATTTGCCAGAAGACTTGTCGGGAGAGTTAGTATTTACCGCAGACGATGTCACGGGTACGTCTTCAGACTCATGATGTCATCATTCCAGAGTGATTCCTCATTTTGAGGCAGCATTTTGAACCTGTTCTTTCACCAAAAGCCCCTCACACCACTTGTAAGTCATTACTTCTTGCCCACAAATCCCCAAAAACACCGGGCGGCTTTCCTGAAGTCCGATACGGATCAGCACCCTGCTCTCTGCCAAGGCTCTCGGGAGACACAGACCTTGGTTATTCTGCACTAGCCCAGTTAGTTAGAAATTGCTTTTTCTTTAAACACAAGTGAGTGTTTTTTTGGTCGTATCTGCTTAGGATTGTTGCCCTTTCACTCTTTCTCTGTCCGCTTTACCAGACAAGGTTAAACATTCAGCCCAGCTCCTTTAAAACAAAGGCTTTGGTACAAAGTTCCTCTTCATGGTCATAATCACAGTTACATCATTGGGAGGGGGACAATGCCGCTTCCTGACTCCTGAAAGGAAATCCTGGCGAGATTGCGGCTGAATGCGACGGGATTCACTTTCTTAATGGACGAGTTGCTATTCATCCAGTGGGAGTCGCGGCGCATCGCTTACCGCCGCGGTAAGGAGGTCGCAGGCTCCGCTGGGGTGGCAGCTGCTGTTTTGTTCGCGGGTGGGGGGATGGGGGGGCCTTTCCGCTGATAGCATCGACGCTGCCGAAAGGTGACCTGTACCCCCCCCCCCCCCCCCCCCCCCCCCCCCCGCCCCCCCCCCCCCCCCCCCCGCCCCCCCCCCCCCCCCC
>JAODKM010000016.1:16426089-16440517 GCA_026780845.1 Petrocephalus sullivani | reverse complement strand
ACCTGCGTCTGTCCACAGCGCTTTGCACCACATTTCCCAGTTTGCACTCTGTGCTCTCTCACCTGCGTCTGTCCACAACACTTTGCAGCACATTTCCCGGTTTGCACTCTGTGCTCTCTCACCTGCGTCTGTCCACAGCGCTTTGCAGCACATTTCCCAGTTTGCACTCTGTGCTCTCTCACCTGCGTCTGTCCACAGCGCTTTGCTCCAGAGCCAGTAGGTCTGACTGCTGACTGAATGGGGCCTTTGGCAGGGGCACAGGCTCCGGGGCCCTGGAGTACTTAGCTGTGGTTCCGCTATGACTGCCTTGTTTTCCTCTTTCTCTGCTCTGGGGTTAGTGTTGCTATATCTGCTGAGAAACAACAATGCTATTCTTGCCCAGGGAACAGTAAAAGAAGTGTTTGTTTATGAATAGTGCTTTTCCATTGCTGGAAGTTCTTGGCGAATCTCTGGGGTGGGGGGGTGACTTGCTGTAATTACTAGGATTTTCATTTATTTAAAATGACTGGGGACTGTTAAAAAAGCACATTTTAGTTGATTTCTACATTCTACTCCCAGCAATCAAGGACAATTAGTCATAGAGTGTAATATATATAAAACAAAAACAGTACCCCACAACTCTGACCAAGACAAACAGCTGGAAGATGGATGGTACATATACACCATGTACAGTATATTATATTCATTTGTATGTTTCTGTTCTGCAATGCTGTGTGATTGATAACTGGTCCTTTCATGTTACACACGTGTTGGGTCTCTCACACACATTGAAGCGGGTGAGAGGATTTCATACACAGCAAATGTGCCAGAGTTAAATTAACACTGCATAGTGTTTATATAATCCACACCAATCAGTATTAAATTTAACACTTTACAGAGTGCAGTGAGAGTTGTTTTTGCAGTGTTAAACTTTTTTTACTCTTGTAGTGTTCAGTTGACACCATAGAGTGTTACATCACTCTGACTTAGCCTCTTCCCAGATTGCCCATATTATCCCCATCTTAATATACACACAAGAACGCATATGAGGATCATAAGAGCCACCTACACTAAAAGAAAATACTCACTGTCACGTGAAAGGCTTTGACCAATAGGGACCTTATGGCCACTTCTTACTCATATTAATATTTTATCTGCCCAGTGCTGGTTGTTCTTAAATGCATGACCTGTGTTTCTTTTAGCCAGAGCAAAGCCTTGTTCTTCTTGGCTTTTTGCTCAGGTGGTTCTGTGTTAGCATTGTGTCAGAGAAAGGCTATTGGAGACATTAAACAAGTCTCTCGCGTGGTATATATTTTGTACTTTGAGACAACTCTGTTGTGGAAGGCGCTATATAAAAAGTTGAAATTGTTAATGTTTCGCCATTTTGATTGCCAGTCCTTGCCTAGTGACCTTGGATGGTGGGTATTTCACATATATGTTAAATATATTTGCATAGCATGACATGGTATGGATTTTTTTTTATTTACCATGATGATGTTGAATAGGGCAAGCTGAGCAAATGCTTGTGCTTCCTGACTCTTATATTGCTTGTGCATCAACATTAGTTAGCAGTAGTTGCAGTCAGCAGCCAACTTCTTTAGAGCCATCAGGGCTTTTTGTACTCTTGCCGTATTCAACATCATCATGGTGAATTAAAAAAATCTGGGAGTTTCGGCCAAGAGTATCAGTGGATTGCATGAAGAATAGCTGAGATTTTCGTAGGGTCCAGCCCACCTCACCGTCTCTCACAAGCTGAGCAGCACTCAGCATGTTTTATATTGTAATGACCAGCTCCTGTACTGGGATTGTCTTCACCAGTTCCCTTTTCGGCTGTGTGTCTTTGGGCTGGGGAGGTGACCTGGGGCCAGATCATACAAGCTGCAAACATGCAGTCCAGACTGTGATCCAAACTGCAACCCAACCCGTGGAGTCAAGCCACCATGTTACCCATTTAATGCTGATGAGTCCACACCTTAAATTATTATTTGTGGTCAGGACTTTGCACAGGGCCGTGTGATTAGACCACATCTTCAGATTACTGATTTAGTGGAAGCAATCTGTGGGGCTGCTGAGTTTGGGGACAGTAGCAAATAAGAGTTTATCAATCCCAGTTTTTGTGTATACTGGATACTGTCTAGGTTCTTTTCGCTAAAATAGTCCAAGCAGATTCATATAGTAAACAACTTTAAATTGACATTGACTTTCAACCAGATATTGTTGGTCAACAGTGCAGTCGCTTTCCGCTGCCTCAAGACAACAATGTGGTGACTGACACAGCCAGCGGCACTCCGATGGGCACGCGTACATCTGCTATATGACCTGGGCCCTAGACTCATGCCAGCCTCAGGCTTAGCACCTTGCGCCATTTTGCGCCGGTTGTACGATCAGGCTCAACGTATAAAGTAATGCTGCTCAATTCCGGTTATAAGACAAAGCGAACTGGGAAGGATGGAGTGTTGGCTGGATGTCAGCATCTAACAGACTGAATAAAATATGAAACATTGGAAACCAGGTATTTTGCTAAATTTAGTGACAAGTTTGATAGCATAAAATACTTGCATAATACGTAGATATTTGGCAATGATTTGGAGGTGATTCTGGGTTTTATATAAGATGTATGACCAGGAGAAGGAAAAAAATGATGTAATTTCCGGATGTCTGAGGTATTTGAAATAAATAATTGAGAAGCGAGGCTCTCCAAAAGCCTGAAGAGATTCATCTTTTAGCTCCGGCTCCTCCTTCTTAGCTTTAGCCAGACAAGATCCATTTACATGCAACTAATTCAACCATTATAAAAATTACAGCTATTGACCGTACAGGCACAAGTGCATGTGAAACAAATGTGAACTGAGTAATGCATACAGAGGCGAGTAATCAAGTTGGTTTGTTAGCTGTGTTTGTCAAGTATAGGGAAAGCACTATAAACACGCAATCTGTATGGATCAGCTATATGCCTTGCATGGAATGTGGTGTCATATGTCAGATATGTGTGTTAACAGGTAAATCTCATTCTGCTGGAATGTGGAAACACTATCTATTAGCTAGTATCTCATATTTTGTTTCTAATTTCCTATTTTTAGGTAGGTTTTACTATTAAATAGCAACGTGTGTTTATGTGTATTTATATATAAACAAAACAAAGGGCCAGTATGCAACAAGTTACTAACAAATGTACATTTCCAGTAAACAGTGTGTCCACCTCCACTGTGGTTTTGCATTTCAGTGCATAATGTAGGGGAAGACTTTAGTGTATAATATTTTCAAGATATATATATATATATAAATCACAGTATAATGCCGTTGTGAATAATTGTACCATGTGAGAAATGACAAAGGCATTTGCTACTTGCACGGTTTACAGCCTGAAAATGTTATGCTCATGGTGAGAGGTCAGATGGCCCCTTTTCTGTAGAACAGGCCCCTTCCGTTCTATGACTTTGGCCTCCTTGTGAATGGCTGCCTCTTTTGTCTCCTTCTGCTGCTCGCTCACCCAGATGAGTGAAATGCTAGCTCCTCCTGAAGCCCCAGAGTCCATTAAAACACTTAAAAACAGACACTCTCTCTTTCCTGTGATTAAAATCTCAGATCTGTCGCTCTTTTCCACCGGAATGCAGTAAGAGATGCACAAAGCACTTTATGGCCCTGCCTGGTGTCCTCTTCCAGTCTATGGCTCTGGCAGTATCCTCTCCCAGTCTATAACCCTGCCCATTATCCTCTCCCAGTCTGTAACCCTGCCCAGTATCCTCTCCCAGTCTGTAACCCTGCCCATTATCCTCTTCCAGTCTGTAACTCTGCCCAGTATCCTCTCCCAGTCTGTAACCCTGCCCAGTATCCTCTCCCACTCTATTCCTCTGCCCAGTATCCTCTCCCAGTCCATGGCCTTGCCCAGTATCCTCCCCAAGTCAATTCCTCTGTCCAGTATTCTCTCCCAGTTTTTAACCCTGTCCAGTATCCTATCCTAGTCTATTCCTCTGCCCAGTATCCTCTCCCAGTTTTTAAACCTGCCCAGTATCCTCTCTCAGTCCATGGCCTTGCCCAGTATCCTCCCCAAGTCAATTCCTCTGTCCAGTATTCTCTCCCAGTTTTTAACCCTGTCCAGTATCCTATCCTAGTCTATTCCCCTGCCCAGTATCCTCTCTCAGTCTATTCCTCTGCCCAGTATCCTCTCCCAGTCTGTAACCCTGCCCAATATCCTCTCCCAGTTTATAACCTTGCCCAGTATCCTCTCTCAGTCCATTCCTCTGCCCAGTATCCTCTTCCAGTCTGTAACCCTGCCCAATATCCTCTCCCAGTTTCTAACCCTGCCCAGTATCTTCTCCCAGTCTATTCCTCTTTCCAGTATCCTCTCCCAGTCAGTAACCCTACCCAGTATCCTCATACATAGCTCTGTGTGTATTGTGTGGTGTTTCCCTGCTGTGGTGTGTTTGCAATCCCCTGTGATGCTTAACAGCTTATCCTGTCCATGTTGCTGCTAGTTTCCTCTGGCAGCACAATAAACTGATTTGCCGATTAAGTATGTCTCACCATGTTGACATTGCCACAATATACTGTGCCACATTTTAACAATATATGAAAATCGTAAGCATTTATCTTTTTATTTATTGATGTATTTGTTTATTTGTTTGTTTGTTTCTTCATTTATGTGGGTATTTGTTTCTTTTATTAGTTTATTATTTGTGTGCAGTACTGTGCAGAAGTCTTAGGCAGTCAAGGAAAAGTGTAAGATTTTCATGTTGATGTAAAGCTGTATTGTTTGTTAAATTATGAGCAAAAGCACACTTACCCCCCAGACAAGTAGCTATTCATTTTCTCTGATTGCCCAAGACTTTAGCACAGGATCGTATTCATATTGTAACTGCTTATTCAGTGATGGAAGATAGATATATATATATATATAGTTTTATATTTCCGACACACTAAATTAAACGTTCTAACAATAGCATAAAAATGTCACTTAAAAAAGGAAATCAATGGTATGTTGGCCACGGTATGTGAATACGTTTTTCTGGGCGAGGGGGAAAAGTATAAAATATCTTTTTTTTCTGCAAAGTTGAGCTGTTTTGAGGAAAACAAATTGCCGTTGTTGATCTGTGCAAAGGGAGCTTGGAATTGCAGTTTTGCAATAAAAAAGCGTCCTGCACATAATTTAGCATTCTTCAGGGATCTAGGATATTGCTTATTCTCCTTGTTTTTTTACACTCTACATAATTTACCAACATTTCCAAAGCATGGAGTTTTTATGCTATTCTGTATTTTCTAAGAAAATTCTGCATTTATATTTACCTATAAGCATATTTCCTGTTTTTCAGTTTAAAATAATGCAGTTTAAACTGCTATTCAGAAGTGAAGTGAATGTCCTTTGAAATTATAACTGAAAATGCCTCTTATACATGTGTTTACCCCAGAGATTTCATCGACATATTAGGTTACTAAGACATAAAACCCACTTTGACATCCAAGATTACCATATAGCCATAATGTAAGTGTGATCACACAATACAGAGCACCGGCTTTACACAGCTGCAGGTCACATGACCCACGAAAACATCCAGCTTTCTGCAAATGCTTTTTACTGTGCTCCATAAAAGGTAGAGAGTCCCTCTGTTTTCTAAAGGACTATTAAACATTCCTGAAAAAAGTAGAGGAAGATAGTGTTGGAGTGGCAGCACATTGATTAGAGTAGCATATTTATTTTTTGGAAATCAACACTGAAAGCTGAGCATTTCATTGAGCCATAGAGGGAGTGCTTTGTTTGCCAAAATGTTACACATGGCCTGATAATTAAACAGCACATATGTACAAATCGCCTTGGGCCACTCTATCATTGATGCTGTTCCTCCAGCAGTTTCATTTTACGAGATGTTCTGCTTGCAGAGGCCGACTTCGTGCTGCCACCTTTGATCTGCAAAAAAACCTGGACACTCGTGATATTTTTTTTTTGCGGGGGGGGGGGGTTAAACCATTTTTATACATATATTATATATGCTATATTACATACTGTATTACTATTAAATATACTAATATTTGTAGGACTCCCTATTTTTTAACTAATGCTACCTCTAGCCAACAGTTTAAGTCATGGTGGGTCGTGCATGTGGATGCAGAGAGACAGCCCGGCCGGTTGCTAGCCAATAACGCGAGCGTTCGTATTTCTGTGACCAATCAAATAAAAGTATAGGAGTGGCCAATCTTCCCTGTGTTTTGTCCGTTTTTACAGACACGGGATTGGATGCATAAACATAAACAGGAAAGCAAAAGAATAGCAGTAGAAGGAAACTGGGGATTTATTGGAAACTACTAAACTCTAAATGATATATAAATTTTCACAAAAAACCGGGAAAGAATATCGATTTTCTGGGACAGCTGCACAAAAAAATAGGTCTCTGTGCCACCTGCTGAGCATTTACAGAATAATTGAAAATACGATTGCTACAGATCAGTGGCTCTCGCTCGGCTTTTCCCTCTGCTGTATGGATTAAGGAACAATGGCCTGCACAGTCTGATCCAACCCCACTGCTGTAAACCTGTCTCTGTAACTGTGTACAAAGCTGCTCCTCTGAAGCTTTATAGTCACTCTGAGTAAGCTTGTCTACGGAGATTGTGCAACGATTTATAGTGCTCTTTATTTTTATTGTCTTGACACCCGAATATGAAATCGAGTGCATGACAGAATCTGGATATTTGTCAGGTTAGTTATGTCAAGGAAGCAACTATTACTGTCAAGACTCAAACGCGGACATTAGTCCATCAGTTCCGCAGGCCAACAGCCACCCATCCAAGCAAATCATAATTACTGGTATAAGACTTGAACAAGCCCTGCTCTTTGGATGAAAACAATCAACCCCTGTTGTTACCATAGGCATGCGGTCAACACATCACCATTTTACTGCTTAGAATAGAACCAAGGGCTGCACACATAACCCAAGGGTTAACTGCATGCCGTCGTCAAGCTACAGGGCATTTCTCTGACATGGAGGTACAGATGCTGAGAAGTTACAGGTCACTGCCTGACATCATCAAACACGGCCTGCCTAATGTTTGCTTATCCCTGTACAGTTGATCCAGAGGCCTGTATTGCATCTTTGTGGCACATTACTTGTTTTTCTCAGTTTTTTTTTTTTTTTTTTTTTAGTGGAGACCTGAAATCCAAGAACATCAAAGTGTTTTGTTTTTATTTAATGCCTCGATTATCGGCCCGCATGAGAAGAGCCAGGTCCCGACTGAGAGTCTGGCAGCTAGGCACGCAGAGAGCAAAGACATTTTAAACAAAGAAACGATGCATGTTTCTTCGGGGTTTTTTATTTATTTTTATCCAGTCCATTGATTTTTCACCAGATGTATTTATTTTTTAAAAAATGTGCAGTTTGTCAGTTTAGATGTCCAAAAAGACAGCACTCAGGTGTGTGCCAAAATTGGCTTTTCAGTTTTACTGCCTGTGGGTTTTCTACATTTAATTGGCTGGTAATTTTCAGATCAGGTGAACAGTTTGGACGTCGCTCAGGACCTGAGAATTTGCTCCCTTTGTGCCAATAGTCTCGCTCAAAACATATTTATTGGATTCAAACGCTGCGTTATGTGACCAACCTAGCAGTCAGCCTAGAGACGTCTTGGAGGTCTGCCCTGGTCTGTGAGAGGTATCACAGGTGTGGGGGCCAGGCAACCATCATTAAGCCAGCCCTGCCCCCCCCCAGAGCCCCCGCACCTGACTCCATCCGACCCCCAAGCAGCTGCTATATCCATTCACTATCTCAGTGGCGGCTGCCATCAGCTCGCTTGTGCTTCCCAGCCATTTGACCCGGTGATGTCTGTGATAAGCGCCCGCCTGCTTGGCACAACCTCATGGATGCATAAAGCCTCTGAAAGGGGGTTGAAGGGCTCGGTTTGTATGCCATAGATGGAGGAGGGGGGTCACTGGGGAGCAGGGAGCCATCATTGGGAGATATAGTGGGGGAGATCGGGTTTCTCACCAAGGCTTTTGAGGGCTTGCGTTTCAGCACACAGGCACCTCTCCTGAGGAGAATTAAGCCTTGTTTCGCTGCTGCTGCAGTGACCCAGGCTTTCCCAGGTCGTGTCAGAGGGTAAGAGCATTCCCATGGCCGGGAAGAGGGGCGCTTACGGGAGCTGTGGGGCACTGCCCCCTCGCTGGGAGATGCACAAAGGGACATGATAGGCGATGGTCTGCAGGGGCAATGGCGACAGGTGTGTCTGTCACACACCATAACAGCTGTTCCTTGCCCTGCCTTCATACATAGTCTCTTAAAACACTGCTAACAGTCAGCCTACAGTGAATTCAGTAAATTTCACTAGACCCTAAGTACAGTATGTGCGGTCCTCAGTAAGGTGAAATTATTACAGGCAAACAGGAAGGACCAAACGGTACTGATTAAAGACGCACTTGCAAAATACTAACCCGTTCTGACCATAAAAGTGGACCAATGCAGTGACCATGCAGAGCTATAGAGGTTTGATCAACATTTGATGCAATTCACACAAATGACGTAGAATGGATTAGCGACACATTTTGACATATATTTACAGCCAGCAATTTTTACAGTTCTCTGACACACAAGTTAGGAGGGATGTATTTTGTCTATGGAGTTTTCATTTTAAGCTTCCATTGATTATTTTGCCTATATGTCCATCCTAACAGCATAGTTTTGATATCAAGGAACCACGAGACATAAATCAAACTGTACCGTATTTCTGGAAGATGGCAATAAAATAGGATGGATGTTATATAGCAGTAGGGCGCTATGAGTGTATTAAGGAGTTAAGCCTTGTTTGGTGTCCATAAAGCGTTAAAACTGCAGGTCTGGATATTAAAGAGCGGCTCGTGTATCTGACCATCGGCCAGCAGCTCTCCTTAGGTTGCCTGGCCCGTTTCACTCGCCCTGAAGTCCACCGGCGTTCTCGAAAGGCTCTGCACTCCCGTGACACCACAGAAAGGAGACACTGAAAATAAATGTGCGTGGTAACTGTGGGGAGCTGTGAACTCGGCAACCGTGGACAAAGCATTGGAGAGCAGAGCTACCTACCAAAGGCTGCGTGATTACTACCAGATGGGGCGGCCACCTCAGTGCAGCCAATCCCCGAACTCTTCATGTAAAGTCTCCTCCCAAGGTGCCATTAAAAAAATATTATATGTTACAATTTCATTCTTCACTGTGAATGTCATGGACACTAAATCCTGCTTCTGGAGTCATGGATTTGCTCTGAAATAATCACTGAATCAGGACCGAAGGCGGAAAGAGTTTGAGTCTGTTGAATCTGACGGTGTTTCCCGGGTGAACGCATAACAGGAGAGGACTTGCCCAAATACTGATGGGGGAGGGGTACGGTGCTCATGTTGACGTGAGCGGTTGTCACCAGGAAGTTTGTGTAGTGACACTTTGACTGCTGTGACAGCGCTGACAGCTGCTGGTCACATGCCTGTGACGACTGCTGCTAGAATTCAATCAGGAGAAACTGCTAGGGAAAAGTAACAGGCTGTACTGATTTTTTATGCTGTCATATGCTGAGCAGATGGCTGCTCTACATTCATGCACAATTTTAGTTATATATATGTCATTTATTGTAGGTCAGTGTGGGCATATAAATAAAGAATTTATTGTTTCTGTGGTAACACTGTCTATGAACACATTATAATGCATTTATAAAGCATTATGAACATGGCCATTATTATGCATTATGAAGCTCATATCTATAGGGTATAATAGATGAGAGTTTCAACTGAGCTTATGAATTATTATAATCGACACAATAATGCCTTATGACTGTCAATAGAAAATACTGTAATGCTGTATTAAGTCTTATACTGACCATTATAATGCATTATAAAGGTATCTGTAATGCATTATAAATGACAGCTTTAAGTAAAAAGTTATAGTTTCTGCTTTAATAAAGTAAAAAAATAGCAGTATTATTGTTGTTGTTTTGTGTTTTTTTTTGTTAATAATATTACTGTATGTTGTTAATGACATAGAAAGACATTAGTGCCAGTTACAGTACTTTTGCTGTTGATTTGGGCATTCTATTGTGTAATATTTGCCATCATGCTGAGCTGTGGGTCTGCAGGAGGTACAGTAATGGCACAGGGCTCGGTCTGGGTGATCCACTGCATTACCATGATTACGGATCACCAACCCTGTGCATACAGATGACTCATGGTAATGAATCCCAGCTGACCGTGATTGAACTGTTCACATTGTTACACTTTAAATTCAGACAGGCCCTTTGGAAAGGACGTGAGGGTTTCCCAGGGAAAATGATGCAATACAGGTGGCTTGGCTAAGATTCTCCTTGTTTTTTCCTTTGTGTTTTTCTTCATTAAGGGCTTTTGCGTGTAGTTATTACAGATAAAAATTGTTTATTTAAAAGCCGTGCCCAGTTCCTCTCTCCTTTTTTTCTAGATCTTTCAGAAGACAGCAGTCTGCTGCATATTTTAATCTGGCTAGTCTGTTAAGCCCATGCCTCATCTGTGCTGTGAGATGCATTTCAGTGAAAAGCCTGGTCACCAAATGTGCAGCCTCACCTGCTGCAATGATGCTTTCCGAGACATACCTAGTGAGATATTTCCTCTCATGGTCAGATTAAATTCCTTTGGTCACTCACACAGCATCCAGATTTCAGGACAATGCGTTTTCACTGCACAAATAGTTCTATCGCTGGGCAAGTAGAATCTGTTTTATGAAAATACAAGTAAAAAGGTTCCAAGTTTTTTTACATCAGCTTATTTTCCTGGGGGCAGTATGATGGTGCAGTGGTCAGCACTGTCGCCTCACACCTCTGGGACCAGGGACATGGATCCATGTGTGTGGAGCTTGCATGCTCTCCCCGTGTCGTCGTGGGGTTTCCTCCAGGTACTCCGATTCGGTTACAGAAAACAGATGGATGGACGGATTGATTATTTTCCAGGTAAAATATCTTCAAAGGAAGGCCCTTTCTGTAGTAAGCACCTCACCTTTCATTAGTGAGCTTGTGTTCCCAGTACAGTGACAGATCGTCGTTAACGGGCCTCCTGACAGCCTTGCATGCTTTCCTCCACTGGATGAAGCTGTAAGCTTTCATTGATTCTTCCGCTTGATTCTCCCAATCTATCATCTTGCCTTCTTTTCACTCCTTTTACATTTCAGATGACACCAAAAAGCCAGGAACCCACTCACTAGGGCTGGGAAACCGCTCCCTAAGAGGCGCTTTCATCTCTCCCGCCTGCCTGCCTGACGTTTGGGAAACGTGTCGGTGGTACAGAGCGGCGTGAGGTCATTCCACCCCGCCGCCCCTTTGCCCAGCAGATGCGGTGCCTCCCCTCACCATCATGACAACAGGGGCCTCCAAGCCTGTCTTCTCACGCCCCTCTCTGCCCCGTCCCGAAAGCTTTCATCACTCCTATCGGGCTGCTGGAGACGTTCCCCACGCAGCACAAGTGCCTCTTCCTGCCAAAGTGAAAAAGGAGGTCATTCACTGAGCTCCAGGTGAGCCTAGTATCGCCCGCTGCCATCATATAAGAATTTCAAATATGAAATGAAACCTGCTTTATGTTTTTTTGATTCCCCAGCTTAACACATTTCTGCACATTTTTACACTTGCAGAATGACATTTTGCAGCATGTGAGTAGAGTTTTTTACAAATAAATGACTTAATAGCCTTTGTTTGAACAATTCACTGAATAAAACCTGGTATTGATTAATAATATTATATTTAGATTTAATAGTATCTGTTCTTACTTGTTATTAACATCCCAAAACAGGGTGCACCCTGAGACACCCTGCAGGCTCACAATTCTTTAACCAGACTACTTCAGAATAAAGTCCGATTTTGACTTTGATTTTGAAAAGTTTGATTTTGACTGTTACTGTTTCCAGCAAGCACACACCTGAGTACATGCGTATCATTAAAAAGACCGAAGGTGCTTGTCAGCTTGATAACTTCATAAGTATGACTGGCTAATAAATGACATGACTGCTCCAGTTCCCTCTAGGGATATCTGTGCTAAGGATGCTTGAGCTGCTTCACAGGCACAAGTTATGGAAATCTGTCATATTCCTTCTCCCAGCACTTTGAAAATGTCCAGAGGATTATTCCAGGTATCTATGTTATCCCATGCAGGTCAGCTGTCTCACTAACTAATGGGTTCATCCTCATTGTTTACACAAAAGTAGAAAACGAGTTTCCTGCTGTGAACTTGTGTGACATACATTTCAACATCAACATTTCAACATCTGTCTGAAAGTTTTTCACGCGGCCCTTTTATGATCCTGAGGTCATTCACCAGTGTCACTGAGGCATACCACTGTCACGGGGTTAAAGACTCACTCCGCTTATTCTTGCCCTGAGCCTGACTAGAAAAATGGGCTAAAACACATGTAAAGTAGAGGTCTCGGAATTAACAACAAGGGGAGCGCAGGGTTTAGAGTTAGACTCAAATAGTTGGTCGTGGTGAGTAGGTGAGACTGCAGGTACTGAAACGGCTGTTTATGAACATTATACAGAAGAATGCACAACTTACAGACAACTCGTACTTACATATTGACTGTCACAAAGCCTCTTATATAAAAATTCAGGTTAAGTACAATGGTTCGTAATAATGAACGTGGTCATTAGTTTGTGATGCTCGTGAAAACATTGCATGGCCTTAACAGTTTGTTATCTTGAGGTACAGTACAATACTGTATTCAGTCACTTTTATCATTACTATATTATTATTATTATGATCTGTATTATTATTCTTCTGACATACCTACAAATTCGACTTAAAGACAGACTTAGGAAATTAGGAAATGGATCTTCATAACATGGGGACTGCTTCTGTTCTGTTCTGTTCTGAATTCATCCATAAAAACTCAATTTAGACGATAAAGATGTAATTCACTGATCAGAAGTTTGATGACCCCTGATGAACATGGCCGCCATACAAAGGAGGGTCAGCACATCAGACCCTTACATCACAGGGGTGATGTAGCCCATATTAAAGACCATCGCAAGTATATGTAATGAACATAAAACAGCAGCAGAGACTGTAGCTAATAACAGACAGAATAGTCACACAGGTCAAAATAGTCAGGTCAGGTAAAGTCAGGATTTATTTATGTAACACATTTACAAACAGCCCCAGATCAAAGTATTGCATAATTTGACAAAATCAGAAACATGTCAAATAGAAAAAGAAAAAAGGTAACAAAAAAACAATCTGATGCAGAAATGTATAGAATGGACAAAATATAAATATTATATTCCTTCTATAAATAAATATTATATAAATAAAAATTATATACATATTATTTAAATGCTGGTAATCAAAGTACAAGTGGTCTTACTTCAGTGGAATTAGCATTGAGGAGCACTCGCCAGCACCAAAGGCATTTAGCTAAACAAACGCAAATGCTGATCACTACAGTAATGGGGGATGGATACTGGCGGTGAAGGCAGACAGCGCCTGTTAAAGCAGGCCAGCTCGGCTTGTGAAGGCTGCTTGAAGCTACATACGATTTATGCTGATGATGAGCAGTACTGATAGCTCAGGCTTTGGGCACCGCGGAGAAGCACACAGAACTACCTCCGGTTGATCGCTGACTGGACGCGTACCATATTCTACAGCTGCCAGGGACTTTTTGGATACTTCTTATCCAACTTATTGGAAAGCTGAACAGAACATTTTATGATCTACTAACAATGGCAACAAATCTTGTGTAGAATGAGCCAGGAGCAAACTATGTAGGAGGTGGAGGATCCAGCTTCCACAGGCTGTTTGCTTGGTAAAAGCTTAGGCACACAATGCCCAAACGGAGAGCTAGGGTTAAGCAACTTGTTGAACATATTAAAGAACTAGCAAGCCAAGTTCACATTCCACCATCAATTACCAATTATCGCTAAAATGGCAAAATGCTGGTATATAAAGACTAGAATGATGACAAACTCTAAATGTGCCCACCAAATCTTCCTGACAGAAAGTACGCTGGACAGCTAGTCCAGGACAGCTAGTGACTGATCATTAGCTCAATAACCATAAGTAACCCAATGACTAAGATCCTTTTAAACTAACTGTGCTGTCAAGATTTTTCCTATTCCTATTATGTTGTGAATCCATTTTGGTAGCCTGGTACGTTTTCCTACCTGTGGAAGACCTCCACCCACAGCCTTTTTCTCCTTTGGCTCTTCTCAGTGTCTGGAAGTCCCTCTAAGGGAGGGACAGTGACGCTGAGCTCAGATCTGATCAGGAAATTATGGAGCAGAAATGAATATGCAGGTGGGTAATGAGGACAGGCCGCAACGCAGATAGCTAATGAGGACAATGCTGCAATGTGGTTGGCTAATGAGGACAATGCAGCAATATCGATGGGAAATGAGGGCAATGCTGCAATGTGGATGGGAAATGAGGGCAATGCCGCAATGTGGATGGGAAATGAGGGCAATGCCGCAATGTGGATGGGAAATGAGGGCAATGCCGCAATGT
>JAODKM010000016.1:16410829-16425989 GCA_026780845.1 Petrocephalus sullivani | reverse complement strand
TGCAGTCCCCGCAACGCCCGCTGCTCCTGGGACCGCTACACAGCCCTCGGCCCCAGGCTGCACGGGGACCGGCAGACTCCGAGTGCCTGGTCCTGTGGGAACTCCGAAGCCCTGAGGGCGCCGGTTACCTGCGGAGCGATTGGGCGTCCCAGGGCCCTTCCTTGACCCCAAGACGCCGCTCCTGCCCCCTTGTCCTTTTGCACTCCAGTTTTCCCCTGTGTCCGTCCTGTCGACTTCCCTGTCTCTGTGCGCCCTGGGTTTGGTTTCCCTGTCCCTGTATATGCTCCTTTGTTTGTTCCGCTGTGTCCTTTGTCCTTCTCCCGTCTGGCCCTTCTGTTTCCCCTAGCCTAACTTGTACCTTGTTGGCTTTGGCCATTTTTGCGTCCCTGTTTTCCCGTTGTTCCTGAGGTCCTGTCTTGCTGGTGGGTCTCTGGTCATGTTTGGTTAGTTTCCTCAGGATCGTTCTCGTTGTGTCTTCCCTGGGTCATCCATTGTCTCGGTCTGCCTGTTTTGTGCTTTTGTCTTGTTTCCAGTGTCCCGTGTTTCTCATTTGGTCTTTAGTCTTCTAGGTCTCGTGTCCTGGCCCCATGTCCCCGTCCTGTCTCCGGTCCCCTGGGCCCCTCCCTGGGGGTTTGCCGTGCCCGGAGGGCATGCCTTTGGGGGGGGGCTATGTCACGCCCAGCCCCGCCCATCGTGTCTGTTTCCCAGTGTTTCCTTCAGGTGGGGCTTAATTAGCCTCACCTGCTCCTCATTGTGCTTGCCTGATGTGTCAATCCCCTTGTTTACCTAGCACACCTGCCTGGTGTTTCCTCCTTGATGTCCTACCCTATTTAGTCAGTCTGCGTCCTGTTCCCCTTGTCAGATATTGTTCATGTTTCTAGTGGCTTGCGTTACCCGTCTCCCCTGTTTCTAATGAATAAACGCCCCTGCGAAGGGCTTTATAACCCGTAGCCTGCATCATGGGTCGTTCCCCCCGCCGCAAGCATGACAACTAACACACTGTCAGCAAAGCCTCTTAAAATCTACCTCACAGAACGTTGCCCTATGGCAACGAAAAGATAAGCTATATTTTTAGAACATGCAAAATAAAAAATAAATAAATATAACCTGAAAAAGGCTTCTCTACAACTTCATATACATGCACATATTTTTTATCTATAGTTAATGCCAATAGAAATACGATTAATAAAGGAAATAATACCTTCTTCTCAGACCATGTGCTCCCTTAACCATGGTTCAGAAAAGGAAGTCCCACCCTCAAATGATGTTTGATATTGACTGCCACACCTCATTGGACCATTCATTGACTCTGTTGATCATTTTGATTGGTTGCAATCATTTAAAAAAAAAAGCTACTTAAAAAAGAGCTTAAGAGAACTGTCTGTTGCCTGTAGTAGAGGGTTAAGACAATGCCGCAATGCAGATGGATAATAGGGACAATGCTGCAATGTGGATGGGTAATGAGGGTGGGCCACAATGCGGTTGGGTATTGAGGACAATGCTACAACGCGGATGGGTAATGAGGACAATGCTGCAATGTGGTTGGATAATGAGGACAATGCTGCAATGCGGATGGGTAATGAGGACAATACTGCAATGTGGATGGGTAATGAGGATGGGCTGCAATGCGATTAGGTAATAAGGACAATGGCGCAATCCGGATGGGTAATGAGAATGGGCCACAATTTGGATGAGTAATGAGGACAATGCTGCAATGTGGATGAGTAATGAGGACAATGCTGCAATGTGGATGAGTAATGAGGACAAGCCGCAACGCGGTTGGGTAATGAGGACAATGCCGCAATGCGGATGGGTAATGAGGACAACGCTGCAATGTGGTTGGATAATGAGGACAATGCTGCAATGAGGAAAGGTAATGAGGACAATACTGCAATGTGGATCGATAATGAGGAGAATGCTGCAATGTGGGTGGCTAATGAGGACAATGCTGAAATGTGGATTGGTAATGAGGACAATGCTGCAATGTGGATGGATAATGAGGACAATTCCACAATACGATGGGTAATGAGGACAATGCTGCAATGTGGATGGGTAATGAGGACAGGCCACAATGTGGATGGGTAATGAGTATAATGCTGCAATGTGGATGGTAATGAGGACAATGCTGAAATGTGGATTGGTAATGAGGACAATGCTGCAATGTGGATGGATAATGAGGACAATTCCACAATACGATGGGTAATGAGGACAATGCTGCAATGTGGATGGGTAATGAGGACAGGCCACAATGTGGATGGGTAATGAGTATAATGCTGCAATGTGGATGGTAATGAGGACTGGCCACAACGCAGATGGGTAGTAAGGACAATGCTGCAATGTGGACGGGTAATAAAGACGGGCCGCAATGCAGTTGGGTAATGAGGACAAAGTTGTAATGCAAATGGGTAATGAAGACAATGCTGTAATACAGATGGGTAATAAGGACAATGCTGTAACGTAGATGAGTAATGAGGATGGGCCGCAATGTCGATGGGTAACGAGAATGGGCTTCAATGCCGCTATACAACATTTCATGTTAAAGACTGAATGTTTTGGACATACAGGGGCATCAGAGGGGCATGATTCAGGGGGCCCAGCATTTGACAGGGGCTGTGTGTAAGATTGTATGTACAATTAAGTAGCGGGGCCCCAGGCGACATTTTGTAAGGGGGTCCATGATTCCTACTGTTAAAAAAGTTTTATTCATTAATTTTTAATAGATCATTAAAGCATTAATGCAGTGATTCTCAAACCAGTCCTCAAGGATCCGCAGACAGATTACATTTTTGCTCCCTCCCAGGTCTCCACCTTATGTTGGGAGGGAGCAACAACGTGAACTGTCTGTGAAGGAGCTAGGAGGGAGCAAAAAATTGGACCATCTGGGGGTCCCCAAGGATCGGGTTGAGGAGCACAGCATTAACAATATAATTAAATTGTATCTTTCCTATGAAATAGAGATTTTTTAGGTTAGGTGCCATTTAGGTCTATTCTGGTGTAATCGAGGCATAAGGTATTAATGTAACAATTGCTCCCTTTGTACATGTTTCCATGTCAAATACAGGAAGTCACAGTTAAATACTGTAGTCTGGTTGTTATTCAGTAGTTGGTAGTCATAAAATTGCTTTATTTGTATGACTGGAAAAACTGTCATTGGTCTGTCTCAGACAACGACTCCTATAACGACCAGTAAAATGAACTTTCAAAGAAAATGCTTGGGTATATTAAACAAAATTGCCTGGGGCACTCTGTAAAAATGCCGCTAATTTCAGCAGCTCGGATCAGCATTTCTGCAAATCCCGAGGCTAATTGCGCGTTTCGGTTTGTTGTAGTCCAGCTCTGTCTTTTCCTTCTGCAGCCAGCCGGCTCTATTTGACCTAAAAATGATCTTTAACAGTGTTTTTATTGCTCATCAGTCCTGGATGCAATGACACCATAATGTACGTGCGAAATGGATCCCAGAAAAGCTTGAAGCAAGGAGATTATTCCTAATGCATTTTGGACTGGATTCTTATGCAGAATGTAACCCATATAATTGTACTTAATGAATGATAACACTGACTGATGAAAAAAAAAACAGTTGGAGCTATTAACTGGTGTGCTGTATAAAAGTTTTACTTAGTTCAGGTCTACATTGTTCCTTTCAAGTCATAATGGCCTTTTGAATGGTCTTTCATAAAATATGCTTTCATGTTTAGTCAGTCTGGTAAATGCTGCCATGCTATCTGAGCCATGATAGGATGGACACAGTCTCCTGCCAATGACTGGCCAGTCATGACTGTCTCATAGGGCAACAGAGACAGTAGTGATGGCCAATCCTATTTCAGGAGGGACTGATGTATAGTAAACACTAAACATGTAGTGAAGAGTTTAAAAGGAGTTAATGGATTTGCAGTCTAAGACTGTCTGTGTTATACTTGAATGACTGTTACGCATATGTACATTGAAGGTTTTAGGAGCTCATATGTGACTTTTGTTGTAAAATTGTCATGTAACCCATTGATTTGCACCAGCATTACAGGTTTCAAGTGTAATATTGCCCAAATCGGACACTGCTGGTACCTGCATCACAGTCCACAAGAACTGATTCTCTTCTGCACTATTAGGCTTATAAGCTCACTCTTTTCAGTTATATCTTTGCAAAACTCATTTTATAATTTTTATTTAACCCTGTAAAGCAGGGTACATGATAAAATGTGACGTTGTGTCTACCTTCGCACCTTTCCAAATTGTCATTCCCAAGTGTGCACGACAACAAATTCCTAAGGAATACCACTCCCACGTCAAACAGGAAACGAAAACCAAAATTAAAACCCACAAGAGCTAAACACTCTCTGTTCAACAATGCATACATGTGCTTCTGGGGTCAAGCAGTTGGCGAAGGTTTAATAAATTTTTTTTCAATCCAGGTTGACATCCAATGGTTACCTGTTCCAGTGTATTTTCTTGGGAGAAACAGTGCTTTGAAATTGTGCACTGGTTAAGACACCATCATTCTGATACACTGGGGTGCCTAGGAAATCGACAAACTTGATTTGTGCATCCTCTGTTAGAGGTAACAGACTTAACCGGCATAACTGGCATACATAACAAAGTTAGAATTGGCAAGTGTAATCTCCAAGGCCTGAAATTAAAAGTAGCTCTCCGACACAACAACTTCAGAATGATAATAAAAGTGAAGGGTGGTGGTTTGTTGCGGCCTTTCGTTGGTTTGCGAGGTGGAGAAACAACGGCAGGGTGAAGGTGAATCAGAGCTTTTGAAAACGCAAACATCCCCCCCCCGCAGATTCCAGATTCCTTTGGTGACTCTCCTTCCGCCGTACGCTTGACTGATGGCCTGGCAGACGGCAGAGAAGGGGAGCACCTTTCTTCTCAGGCCGCATGACAGGTTATGCAATGAGAGGCTCAAAGACAACACCCAAATTAGGCTCCTTTTGTCGCGGATCTGCAGTGGACTTCAAAGGCTTGGCTCCTGTCCCATCTCACAGATGTTTTCTCCATAAAGCCCTCCCCCAAGACCCTCAGCCCCCGCCCCCACGTCGGCGAGGTAAACAGGGCGGATGAGCTTCAGATCCCCCATCCACTTTGTGTTCCTGCTGGTTGTGGCAGTGCGTAGCCAGGAGAAGACGGCACGCGAGCAAACACGGCCGTCGTGCAACAATGCCCAGGTCTGAAGTCTTTGAAGAGCGCTGAGGCATTCGGAGTCTCAAAAACGCACCCATCAGGTGGGCAGGAAATGGGGAACAGTGCAACATCCTTCACATGTATGTGCTCCTGCCTGCTAACAGAAGCACTGCTGCCCTACAGAGCAAAGCTTTTGTTTTACACATGTACTGTATACATCTGTGTCCCCTTAACTCGCCCGGCTCCCGACGAACACAGACAGGCTGGGTGGTTCTGTGTTTCCAGTCTGTGTTTGCGGTCATGTCTTTGTAGGCAGGGCACAGAGACCACAGGGTATTACACATGGCCCTTAAATGCACTTCCTGTCACTATTTACACTGGGTCAACGCTAAATGACAGGATTTCAAGCTGTGCGAACGTGCTCAGATATACAACGTGAAGGCTTCTCCAGGAGGACGTTTTTGAAGAAGCCAGTGTTTGGGTAGTTTTGTTTTGTTTTTTTTTATTGTGTACATAAGGATTGGACTTCACCATTTAATGCCTCCTGGGGCTGGAGCAGTGCCCATCCACACCAAAGGAGCCCTGAAGAGAAGAAGCTCAGCACCGCGACCTGCCGTCAGCTGCACGTCTGTCGTTAGCCAGCAGCTTGCTAACAAGCGCAGTATGCACAATAACCGTAATGAATCTGACATGCTGAGAGGAGATGTCACTCACCGCTGGGCTGTCTGAAAAAGCCCTCATACCTGACAACTACACCATTACCAGCTATTAGCACTGCACCAACTTGATTCAGCAATTAAAAAAAAAAAATTTAAATGTTTTATATCTTCAGAAAAGTTTGCAAATAAACATACAGTCTTGCTGCCGGTAAATAAAAGATTGATTTTTGTTTTGTTTCATTGTTTAATTGATTTTATCCCCTACAATTTTGAACACTTTCCCATATTCTTAAATTTAACGTTGTATTTCAAAGTCTTGACTATCTTTAATGTGCCCTGGTGTACAAGCACTCTGGGCGCTGGGTGGAATGTTCTGGATGCTGCAGGGAATGTTCTGGATGCTGGGTGGAATGTTCTGGATGCTGGGTGGGGATGGAGGTATGTGGTCTGACAGCATCCTGAGTCACAGTACAAACAGCACACAGAGTCATGAACTCTGACACTCCTGAGACAGTGACGTCTCTCCAAACACCAGTGACTGGGGCTATGTTGACACAGCATGCCCTGTGAGCTCATATTGGTGTTTTATTTGGACCCATATCACCACTAAGTAACATTTATGCTGAAAAGTAAAAATGAACTGATTTTAACAAACTGGCATCCATTGAAGGGTGTCCCCTGCCTTGTGGTCTCTGCTGTCTGACTAAAGACAGGATTTAAACCTCAGTCCATGAAGCCATGAGGCTGAAATGCTGCCCACTGAGCCACACAATGTTTGAATAATATTTTCATACAAAATGCAGAAGGCATCACTGTATCTCACAGATGGTGCTATATACAGCAATTAAAAAACACCACTGTAACTTCGTGCTTAGCAAAAGGCTAACACTTTACTCAGTTATATTGATTTATTAACACATTTATAACACATTATAATGCAATCGTAAAGCATTATAAACTTGGCTATAAATATTTATGAAATGGTATAACACATTATAGCCATGTATATTATGCATTATGAATGCTTTATGAAGCTCTCATCTTTAATGCACTATAGATACCTTCATTATGCATTATAATGGCTGGTATAAGCATTAAGGATGCTTTGTACTGCATTATAAAGGCATCTATAGTCATTGTTAATGAGAGCTTCATAGAGCATTCATAATGGATAATATACATGGCTATAATGCACATGACTATAATGTGTTATGTCTTTTTATAAATAATTATAGCCATGTTTATAATTCTTTATTAATGTGTTACAATGAATCATAAGAACAGATATGAGCATGGGCTTCATAAGTGTTACGGAAGTTAGCCTTTGCTAATTTTAGCGTTCCCCTCGAGTCCGCAGCAGAGGCGCAGGCACTGCATTGTTTTCAGGCAGCCGTCACTGTCAGTACTGAAGGGTCATTGTATAAAAGGTCCAACATTCCAGACCCGTAAACACAGCAGAGCCATAAAGACATAAAGAGAGTCAATACCAGGAGGGTGGGGGGCCTTAGTACATCTATTGCCCGCCGCCGTGTTCCACTCATATCACCCCTCCTACACCTCCTCCTCGTGGCCTCTTGCAGATGTAGACCTTGTATGGTCCCTGGAACGGCTCCCCGCTCTCCGTCACGCCACATCCCATCCAGGGCCCACCCCTCCCTGCGCCCCCCGACGGGCACGAATAACTGATTTGTATTTGATTGATTTGTGTTTTCCTCTACAGCCGATCCTTTGGCAGGACGTGCCGCTTGAGGACCGCGTGTCGGTTTCTGGATCCCGACCATCGGCGACTCTGTGGAGTGTCGGCGAGCAGCGCGGCCTTAATAAGCCAATGCGGCGGTAAGTGGGGAATGCAGACGCGGGGTATCCGCTGAAACTCCCCAGGTGGAGGCCATTCATTTCAAGCGCTGACAGAATCCTGGCTTGTCGTCCCCATTCTCACCGCATGGAAGTTTTAACCGCGAGGAGCCGCCACGGAGCCAGGCCCCGGGCCCCTGATTGATACAGGGGCCACACTGCGGGAAAGTGACTACACTGCCATTATTAGCGGCGTGTTTCATAAGGAGAATCCATTAAACTGACGACCAGGTGTAAGTCTCATTGTGCCTCTAATGTGCTGCTGAAGTTCAGTTTAATATGCTAAAAGTACGCTAAAACCCTGTGTCCCTTAAACTTCCATGCTGCCATCTGTTTAAGGTGTCCAACAATCTGCGCCCAAATCTGTATAACTTATTCAGCCTATAGTAAACTTAGAGTATAGTCATTTGTTTTACCTGCTCTTAAAACGGACGTTTTATTATCCACCCAGGTGAATAATATGTTGAAACTATGCTGGAAACGCATGACCTCACTGCCTAGTAACCGCATGGCAGCTGAATCCACCCTCGCCAAGTTAAGCTCCATTACTGAGTGTTTCATACCACTGGAGTACGTATTCTACATTAACAGATGTATAAATACCCAGATCTTGTCCTCTGAATGTTACACATTTTTTAAACTGCAAAAGAAACTTTAAAAGACCTAAGACTTTTAAAAAATGGAGTGTTTTGAAAAGAATGGGATGTCTTGACCCAAGAGCAGGAGAGCTAGAGTGATTAATGTTCCAGTGTAGAGTGAAGGGTTACATGACAAAACATGTGAGCTGAACATTTACAGGAACCCAAAGCGCTCTCGGCCTGTGTGACTGGCTTCTCTTTGTCAGTTGGCCAATTACTCTATTACGTTGCTTTTTTGTCTTTCATCCTTTCTTTTCATTTCATCCTCCAAGCTGCCTCTCCGTATGGCTGACAGAGTATATGTAATAATCAAATTTCTTGCCAGTTTTTTACTAAAAACTCTCTTACAAATACTACAACACGTTTCAAAGTAACTAAAACACGTCATAGTATAATATAACCCCTAAAACAGCAGTCACACAAAAAAATCATTTGCAATCACTAAAAGACATAAACACTCCCAGCTACTGAACTAACTTGCACACACACACACACACACACGCACACACAGATTTTGCCAGCCCTAACCACCTCAGCTATAAGTACAAAACAAAATACAAGACTTGGAATTTGTAGTTTTTTTAATGCATTCACAGTTTCTTATAAAACTTAGTTTCACTTGTGAGGACTGAAAAAATAACAGGTTTTTATTACATTATGTGGACATTTGGTCCCCACAATGTAAAATAAACATAACCAAACACACACACACACACAGTACAGAGTGCTGCTGTCCCTTCTATGCTGGAATGCATCAGTAATTATCAACCTGTCTGAGGCTTGGCCTATTCAAGTGATGCTTTTCCCATTAGTTACCATGAAACAAGTACACTTCATCGCTGGCCCACACTCAAGCCCAGCCTTTGAAGTCACAAAGGAATCTGTTTGCAATTGAGCGCATTCATCTGGGTACAATCCGCATGTAACCCCCCCCCATGAGCGTGCGTTACTCCGCACGAGTGTCCTCCTGGTGGGGACTCCATAATTAACTCGCCTCATAGTGTGGTTGGCAGGGCCCCAGCAAAGCCTGTCGCTCAGAATAAGGGAGCCGGCCGCGAAACGGGCTGAATGTGGCTCAAAGGCTGGCGGGGGGGGGGCTCAGCCAGTTCATAGCAGCCACCGCTCTCCGACGCATATTTGTGCACCTAAGCGTGCTAATCGAATAATCGTGGCCTTACAGCAGATAGCCTTTGAAGACGCGGGTGAAGGAGCCGTTCATAAAAGCACGTAGCTGGGGGTTAGTGCCACCTGCCACCTCAGCGGCTGTGCTTCCCGTTCCCTGAGAATGGCAGCGCTACCTGTCTCACGGCGGTACGCCATCAGCGCACTCCGAATCCTGCCGCAGCGCTCGTGTGCCGGAAATGCCAACACCGTATGAGGTGCACCTACCTTTTCAAGTGTTTTTTTTGTAACTCAACAGTCTCTTGTTTTATTTCTACCAGTTGTGGTGTAATGTGTAATTTAAGTCTTTCACTGCAGTGTTTTTCACAATATGTACTCTTAAGCAACTTCCCTGCTGTATTTATAAAGACTAATTAAAATTCTACATCTGTTTTCAGGGGTGGACTGGCATTAGTGCTATTAGTAGCCCTGATTTGTGTCTGTTACTTGGAACACTACAAAAATGTATCACAAGTTAACTAACTTAAGTCTACTAACATGAGCCTATTGTTCATAGCACAGAATCCAGTGTAAGACATTCTGTGGCCTAGATTACATGTTATATTAAGATCAGGAGACATCGGTCGGTGATATATAATTTTTACAGTAGCTACAGTGATGAAATGAATGGACTGTACGTATCTGATGAAAAGCAGTGGGCCACACATTACCACGAAAATGGTGCAACTATCTGCCTTGTTTACTGTTCCATTTCATAATTTTAATTGAAGAATGTTTCTTTAAAAGAGGATAATTATAGCTACAGAGTTGGTTGTAGTTCTGTCATATTGCCAAACGATACCTAAAATGGGCCGACACAGAACAGCAGAGGTCTTATTCTCCAGCAGTGGAACTAAAGTAGTGCTTCAGAAAACAGTAGCACACTAACGTTATGTTACACTCATTTATGGATCATAGCTAGAGAAAATATAGTGGTGATCTGGAGAAACCAGAGCAGATCCAGGGAAGAATGTGAGCCTCCGGAAGAAAACGGGGAACAGTAAAATGCTCCGCATGCATGTACTCCATCCTGCTAACAGAAGCACTGCTGCGCTACAGAGCAGACCTTTTGTTTTATACAAGTACTGTATGCATCTGCATCTCCTCTTATCCAGACACCAAACCCAGGACTGGACTCCTCCTGTTGAAGGCAAACACTACTGCTTTGCTAACCGCCACAGTTCCCTGGCAGTTCCAGCCACTTGGCCTGCAGCACAGTGAATCTTACACAACGTTTAGTTTTCTAGAAGGACAGAACATCTTCAAAACAAAACTATTTCAACAACTGTTGGTTATACTTTTCCCTATTTACCAAAAAAATGGGAGCCTGAGAAATCCCCTCTTGGAAAAGTATCCAGAGTTTAAACAAATAATCTGCTAAGAAAAATCACATTTTAACAGATCCTGTGGAGAAAGTTGAAGATCAGTCCCAGGGAGCTTGTAAATACAGGAGGGGGTGTCTCTTAGAATGAAGCAGGCATTGTGTACTCCATGGGCTAAAACAACAAACATTCCTTAAAGCACATGTTCACAATGTGAATGCAGGGATTTAATCCAGAGTAGATGCATTTTCGTCTGAACACCACAATGTTATACAAAATGCACCCTAATTGCACATCACTGACACTTCACTAGAGAGCTGTTTGTCTGCTTGTCTGTTTGTTTGTTTACACCATAAAAATGCCTAGGTGTAGATCGAACGGGTGGCCATGTGCCCCCCAGCAAATACGTAGCCATCCCAGTTGCCACCCTTCACCAAAAAATAAAAACAAAATATGGAGAATTTAATTTTGTAAACCAGAGCAACCCAATGTGTCACTCAATCGATTGTGGCATTCTTAACTCGACTGCGCAATGACTAAGGGATAATGCTCGCGATAGGCAAAATATACAGTGGGGGAAATACTTGTGTTACGTATTTGGTTCTACATCCTAGAGGTCTGGCTGGACTGGGCTAGATCAAAGTATAGCTGAGCATCCCTGGCTTACTGAAGGAAGTCACAAATTCGTCGTGCCTTGGCTCAGACTTCCAGCTGAATAAATTTTCTGATTAAACAGAGTTTCTCAGCTTTCGATGGATAATAAATTCCAGTATATCAAGAGTATCAGTTTGGAACTTTAATTTGGCAAGTCCAACCCATGTGAAGAGCTTTTACCAGGAATTCTGGGCCAATCACCACTTCTTAAGGTAAAATGGGAAAAATGCTTCTTTAATGCAAATAGACAGAGAGGTGAGACCGGGGGTTTACAATAATAAGCTGAATCGCTAAAGATTTAATTAGGCCATTTGTGGGCCCTAATGCATCTCACATGCTCTGAGCAAATATGATGCTTCACCAAAGCAGGGCATTGGAATGTACTCCAGAAATACAGGAAAGCAAGACAGGATTTTACAGGGGGAGTACAACCCAGGGCACAGAGCAATGGAAGATCTCATTGTGTGGGTCTTTATCCACACTAAGCCAACTTAGTGGATGACAATTCAGTGCATATGGAAGGCATTTATTTATAAAGGTTTGTCGGCTGGGTGAGCACTGAGGCATTGTGTGCAGATGAAAGAGGCAAAATGAGCAGAAAGCATAATAGTGTCATTATAGCAGAAGTTTGCCAGGACAATGGCTCATAATCAGCCAGTCAGTTTTGGTTTCATTTCTGAATGCTATTGATTGCAACTTCATTGTGAAATGTAACCATCTTATAGGTTTTTAGAGGAATTTGTGGTCCACTGACGAGACTGTAGTATGTGCTTATAATGTCCTTGCTTTCATAATGCCCAGCGCTATTTCCTGGATATAAATCTAAATATCTGAGGGAGAAACACAAGCCACTTGAGAAAAAACAACAAGCATAAAGCCACTGAGATGTTCACTGGCAGTGGGGTGCTGTGTGGCATAGCAGCTTAGGCAAGATTGGGAGCTTGCTGGTTGCAGTCCAGCGCCTTGTACTGAGATCTACCCATTGGGCTCTTCAGCAAGGCCCTTATCTCTAATACCTGCAGAAACTGTCTGACACTCCTTCCACCATCAGTCCCCCGGTTACGGATGAGATCTGGTCCCAAAGTCTGTCTTTAAGACAAAGTTGCAGGCAAGTCGGAAGAATAATATATGGTGCATGATAATGTTAATAATCATGCAGTAATAATAAAAGTAAGTACATACAGCCCTGTATTGTACCTTCAGCTGACTAACCAGCGAAGGCACACAATGTTTTCACGAGCATCACAAAATAGTCCCTGCATTCGTTATTATGAACCATTGTATTTAACTCACATTTTTAATATAATAGGCTTCATATGCAGAGGTGAAATTTTCAGTTGCAAAAAGTAAAAATCCAGACCATGATTTAGTTTCAACCAACCAGTTGAACATAAAGAGTTACAATCACAGAGTACTCTGCTGATTGCTTGAAACAAAATCTTGGTCTGGACTTTTACTTCCTGAATCTGAAATTTCCACCTCTGTAAATATAAGTTCTTAAATTGGACATTCCCAACCCCGGTACTGGCTGTAACAGTACAGTTAGCATTACAGTTTTCTTCTGATGTCATAACTGACGCACAGGGTTGTTTGTTATCTACACACTTTGAGCAGTATTCCACAGTATTACATTAATATGCCTTTTCATAAGCATATAAAGCATTTAGAGATGACAACATGCGCTTCACAAAAAGAAGAATTATACTTCTTCAGACACAAGTCATGGGCCACTTTGTATTGCAGGTTTTCCAGCTCAACAAAACAGCAAGATTTACTGATGATGATCATTCAATAAAAGGATACAAGTGAAAGCATACCCCATGAAGTTATTAAGAAATAATTCTGTTGCATTGATTTTTTTTCACTGCTTATCCAGTGGAGGGCCATGTTGGTTATGAACCTGATAGCTGGAAGGTTTTTGCTGCCTCTCAGCTTCCACATCCAACATGTCGACTGGGGCTACTTGAGGAATGGGTTGAGAAGCCCTGCTCTAGAGGTGTGAGGCCATAGCTTTACCTCTGAGTACACCGCATTCCTTCCACAGCCCTAAAGCAGGTGGGGTGGACTGTGTCTGTGTGTATTGTACATAGCATGTGTCTCCTACATTTGACTGGTATCTGTCTAGGGTGCACCTCATGTTTCTTGGTATAGACTCCAAATTCTCCATGAGCCCGTACTATATAAGGAGTTGGACGATGAAGGGATGGAAGAATTATGGTTTATTTGACAGGGATAATAAATACTTTGTAACTTATCCCAGAATTATATACATGCTAAATGTCATCTGCCCTTTTAGAATATGTTGGAGATAATGTTTATTGTATTACCCAACCAGAACCCAAAGTGTCAAGTTTTCCATTTGTTATAACATATATGTCATGGTTTTAAAAAAACAAACTCTCACCCCGCTAGGACATCTGGCCGTGAGGTTGGGGGCTTGAACATTTCTGGCAAGCACTTTGACATGCAGCAGGTCGCCGTGGCCGAATAGCCAGGCGGCTACATAATACTCTGCGCTCAAAATTTAAAATGATTCATATAAACATAACGGAACCAAAATAAACACTTGTGATAATATTGTTCCTCAGATTATAATTGTTTTTATTGCATCTCTAAATACACATACATACACTCATACGCAGTAAAAACATATTGTAGTATCAGTCAACTATTTATAATTTGTTCGTTCTGTTATGGCGTTAAAAGCTACCATGCTAACAAGCCCCAGAGGACCACCTGCAATCACTCTGCGGTCTGGGGATTCCTGACTCTTATGTGTTCCTTATCCAATCAGAACTGTCGTCATGTCTTGTACTGTGTCATTGCTTCACTAGAAACAATTTGTGTCATTTGGGGATTAAAATAAAAGTAATCAGTTGTTACTGCCTTTAATCTGTCAAAATATAGGAACCGCAAACTTGATGCCACCAGCCGCAGTCATATAAAAACCAGCTGCTGGATAATTTAACACCACCACAGAGCTCTCAGAAGACAGATAAAGATGACTGACACTGCTCCTTTCCTGTGGGGATAGCCCCCTCGTTATAGCAGCCGTTCTTAGTACTGCTGGGACACTCTCCACAGAGAAGAGGCATGATATAAAATTAAAAATATATAGTACTGAGGAGGTTAAATGCCATAAAGAAAAAAAAATACAACCAGAAAAAGTTGGGACAGTATGGACAACGCAAATAAAAAAATAGAGTAGTGATTTCTAAATTTACTTTGATTTGTATTACATTACAAGCAATACAACAGCACATTATTTAATGCATTCCTCATGAATTTTATTGTTTTTTACAAAATAAACACGTTGGTTCTTGCAACACATTTAAAAAAATGTTGGGACAGGAGCAATTTAAGGATAGTAATTAGGTAAATTGGTTAAATAATGATTTTAAACAGGTGATGTCAACAGGTGATTGTAATTATGAATTCGTACAAAAGCAGCATCCAAGAAAGGTCTAGTCCTTTAGGAGCAAAGATGGACCAAGGATCACCAGTTTGCCAACAAATATGTGAGAAAATTATTGAAATGTTTAAAAACAATGTTCCTCAAAGAAAGATAGGGAGAGATTTGGATATTTCACCTTCAACAGTGCATAACATAATTAAACGATTCAAGGAATCTGGAGGAATTTCAGTGCGTAAGGGACAAGGGCGCAAGCCTAAGCTGAACAACCGTGATCTCCAATCCCTCAGGCGGCACTGCATCAACAATCGTCATTCATCTATAAGCGATATCACCACA
>JAODKM010000016.1:16387273-16403768 GCA_026780845.1 Petrocephalus sullivani | reverse complement strand
CCAAGCTGGCGGCGCTGCCAAGAAGCTAAACAGGGGAAAGGAGGAAGGGCCGAAAACGAGGCGGCAGCGAAGCAAACGGGGACGGCGCCGCGGAGGGGGGACCACGCGGGGGTCGCCGGGCCGGGGGGAGGGGCATGTTACTGCTAAAGCAATTACTCCGTAAAACAAAAGGAGTCAAAGAACAAGTGGACATAATTAAATGTCGAAATACATGAAATATACATTTGCCACATATTTTTAGTTAATAATATTTTTGGGTAAAGTCACGTGTACTTGTACTCTATAATTAATTTTCACATTGAATTACAAAAGTGCCTCCAGACGCCGGAGCATGAAGTTACCGGGATTTGTGCAGTTAATGGGCAAAACATGGGGTGTTTCAGGAATCATTTTCAGGCTGGACAAGCAATCTGCATTCTCAGCATTTATCAGCGGCTGCTCGACGGAAGGGCGGGATGCCGGCTCAG
Organism: Petrocephalus sullivani; assembly: GCA_026780845.1. Lineage (NCBI taxonomy): Eukaryota > Metazoa > Chordata > Actinopteri > Osteoglossiformes > Mormyridae > Petrocephalus > Petrocephalus sullivani. The sequence goes on along the minus strand of JAODKM010000016.1, from coordinate 16,403,301 downwards.
CGGATCAGCAATGCGTTCCCCTTGTTTTTCTGTCGGTTTCCTTCAGGATCTACAATTTCCTGATGCTGACCAAAGGAATGCATCTCACTAACACAGACAATCCACATTTTTGCTCCCTCCCAGTTTCCTGCCAGAAAGTGCAGATTTTTGCTCCCTCCCAGCTCCCTGCTAGACCGTCCACATTTTTACTCTCTCCCAGCTCCCTGCCAGACAGTTCACATTTTTGTTCCCTCTCAGCTCCCTGCTAGACCGTCCACATTTTTACTCCCTCCCAGCTCCCTGCCAGACAGTTCATATTTTTGCTCCCTCTCAGCTCCCTGCTAGACCGTCCACATTTTTACTCCCTCCCAGCTCCCTGCCAGACAGTTCACATTTTTGCTCCCTCTCAGCTCCCTGCTAGACCGTCCACATTTTTACTCCCTCCCAGCTCCCTGCCAGACAGTCCACGTTTTTGCTCCCTGCCAGACAGTGCATAGTTTGCTTCCTTCCAGCTTCCTGCCAAACAATGCACATTTTTACTCCCTCCGAGCTCCCAGCAAAAACGTGAACTGTGGGTGGGTCCCCGGGGGCCAGATTGGGAAATACTGCTACAGACCGTACTGCATAACTGAGGCATAAATCACAGACAAGAACACGCCTTGCACCCATGTGCTATATATTGTTTAGCAGCAAATAGAGAGTGGCATGTGTAGACATCACCATACTGCTAACACTGTGGACTAACAATAACCGCTGCCTGGCGCCATTGCTCCTCGGCAACCACGTCAGGCAGCGCTGCAATGGGCACTCACCCTAGGCGATCGCCTATGTTGCCTAGAGGGTGGGCCAGCCCTGCCAAAAACACTAGAACAGGATTAAGTTCTCATAGGAGAGAGTTACATTAATCAAGTCTGCTTACAAACAGGTGACATTAAACACAGGACAGAACTCGAGTTAAAACCGATTTTAAATATTAATAAGAATCTGCAGTTCTTGGGTAACACACGCATTCCTCCTTTTATCATTTTCAGAAGCAGTGTGTTTACTTATTATTCTTTATTACTGTTCACTTTATTAATATATGTGCACTCACATCTGAATCTGAACCATTATTAAAACTTTGTTCGTTTGATCTCAGTTGACTTCGACCATTCTCCAGAACTACAGACAAATAAAATGTTATTTTAAGTAAAACAGATGTAATGTTTTCAATGTAGTAAAATATTTTTTGATTAGCTTTTGAGGTTTAGGTCTTGGCAAAGTTTCTGAATTCCAGTTGGACAACACATGCTGGTATAAAGGACAAGCTTTGTCATTGTGATCTTTGCCTTAAAAGAATTGCATAACAATCCACATGAATGTGTGCTCTCTTAAATCACTCTTATAAATTACTCTGAATTGCCCTAGTATCGTCGTCATTTGCCAGAACAAGAAGAAATCTTAGAAATATACAAAAGCATACCTCCCTTATTATTATTATCCATACATTTTCTGTACTTGCTTGTCCTATGCAGGGTCATGGGGTCCCAGAAGCTACAGGCACAAGCCAGGGAAGAACCCCAGACGGGGTGCCAGCCCATGGCAGGGCACACTCACACACTCACACACCACTCCTGCACGCACACATGCCTACATTCAGTTTGGTACCTCCACTTAACCTCAGCATTTTGCACCTAGAGCCTGGAGGTGTGAGGCGACAGTGCTAACCACTGTGCCGCAATGCCGCCCCTTATTGTTAATAATAACAATAATAATAACAGCAATAATAATAATAATAATAGCTGGCATTATTCTGCACAGAAACACTCCCCGAGCAATATTCACTGTTCACCCACAGCAGTCTGTCTGCTATTACTTTCACAAAAATAAATTCATATTTAAACAGCTACTCTCTGTTGTTTCAATTAATTTTAACCACACAGAATGTGGGCTAAATCTACTCTTACTGGAAATACTGGATGTATCATATTCATATTTTATTGGGTGAAATGTAGGCTCGATTCAGCACATTTATATTTCTGTTCTGGCTGTTTGTGGGTGCTTGTTGGACACCACAGGCTGCTGTCACCACTTCAGACAAAAGGGGAGCCATCCCAATTTCTCCCTAAAACTAACACATTCTCGCAGTTTATTTTTCACTTGGACCTCTCAGCATGCTTCGGTGTCACAGAATAAACCTGCAATCCCGCTCAAATCAATGTTGATAATCAACGCAGTTGTGTAGCTACATTTCTAGGGCATGGTTATGACGCACCCACATCTGCTGTTGCCTGTTTATCTCTGTCATGGTCCTCGCCATTGTCAGATACACGTATGCATACCTAGAGACGTGCCGGGTCTCTGTGCTTGGGCCTCCATTTTGGGCCTTTGCAGGACAGGTCAGAAACTGGACCAAAATGTACTCACTCATGTCTTAATCTCTGCTGTGCGTGCCACAATGTTAGGGATGATATGTGTTTGATTTATGAGAAGACGGTGTGGAATGTTTGAGACCATGGATGGCATCCTAACAGCCATAACTCTGGCGGTCAGAACTTTGAAGGTCCCACCTTTCACAGAATGTAGAAGAGCATTCTGGATTACATTCAGAAGATTACCAACATAGCTCTGCAGATCAGATGAATTCTCATGCATGTGGGTCAATATTTTAGACCAGACAAGCCAACTGCAGCGGATCCCTCTTAGGATGAGATTCTGTAACCCGAGTAATTTTGTGTCATTTAGTTTAATTTTTGCAATAACTTCATGGTTCATGAGGGAACACAGGGAGTAATTCACCAAGCATCCCACTAGAGAGCTGCTTGCTATAAAAAGCTACGGATGTATGCTGAGATCGCGTGTGTGGGGAACTCTGGAGCATGGAGGTCCTTTGTGCTTTGAGAAGTCTCCTTGTGAGCAGAGACCACTGGGTCATAATGTCCTCCCAGTTCAAATAAGAAACCTCTCTTATAATGGTATAGGGCCTACATGCAAATTCTCAACACTAGTATCACTCTGTTTTTTCTTAAAGACATAGCCAGAATCCAACACAGTTTGCAGATTTCCCTGTTCAAACATACCTATCAAACCTGGTAATCAGCTGATTAAGATGTGTTTGTGCAGGGAAATCTGCAGACTGCGATGGATTCTGGCCCTTCGGGACCAGGCCCTGACATAGAGGAACAAGCGAGCAAGGTTGGGTCGAGGTAGATGCCACGACACAAAAATTAATTTTCTGCTTTTAATAACTTTGATAAATTGATTAAAATGTCTCCCAATGAATAACTTTACAGTAACAATTCCAGCTTACAAAGAGGGCAAACTGTACAAGATTGTCAATACAAAGAGTACTAATAACATTTTTTATATTTTCAAACAGCACATACAAATAACTCGATGACAACATACTTAGATGCTACGTAGCTTACATGGAAACTATACGAACAAAATGGCATCGATTGTTTATATTTTGGATCAAAATATGTAAGAAATGCCTGATCTGATGAAAAAAATTATACATAATTTTCTGCTTAACAAAATAAATTAAATATACATGACTTCTGTTTAAAATCTATATAGAATTACTAAAGCTTTATATTTTGTGGTTAAATTTGACTCTAGTCCAAATAGGCATTGTGAAGGTCCATTACTGCCTCCAGGATAGTAACAGTTTATGGTAATTAAATAGTGTTATAGGCATTTTCTTAACTGTGTAATGAACCTAAGTCTGTGTTTTTTTTTTGAGTGGTGGATATTTCATTTGGCAGTCCACTCAGCACTGACGCACAACTTCAAATGTAAACACAGGATGATGGTTACACTGGGAACTGATGACTTTCGGTCTCTGTCCCTTTAAACATTTCACAGATCCCCCCCCCCACAACCCCCACAACATTTGGATGTCGGCAGGTCCCGCCACAACTTATCTAGCGAGCTGCACATGCTGCTCGTTCCCAAAGCCAGCAAGAGGCGGGCAGGAAGGTGGCAGCCAGAGGCAGCGTAATGCAGTATTCGGTTGGCAGCAATAGTGGTCAGGGAAACATACATATGTTCAAAAAACACAAACAAAAAGACACGAGAACAAAAAAGTGTGAATAGTCAGGGACACCTGAGTACACAAGAGCTAAACCTGCCCTTTTGTGGTATTTCTAACACCAGCATGCCATCTCAGACAGGCCAACGGGACAGGAGCAGCAGAGGAGACTGAAAGGGAAGCGGTCTAGACCGAAATAAAGAAAGGCTGCTCAGTTCCAGGAGCGTGCTCCCACCTCCGGCCCCCGCTCCCCAAACTGCTACGTGTGGCTTTTTAAGGCCACACTAGCGCAATGTGGGGTTCATGCAGTCAGGTGACATGAGTGTGAGCCTTATTAATCCCTGCTCGCTTTCGTGAGGCACGATTCTGCATTTCTCATAGCGTTCCATTTCCCGCTATTATTTAACAGCATTTTCAAGTTCCTTTAATAGTGATTAGAACTAAACAGGTTCCAGAAAGCAGCTCCTAAAGTGATCCCCGTAGCAGTGTCCATTTCTGATGTTTTGATTTATACCCAGAGAAGCCCTTTAAGTGCAGAATAAACAACTCTTTTCAGCTAGTTTTCCTAATTCAGGTTAGTCCATAGGAACGCAACAATGACTGGCCCTTAATACATCCATTCTTCCTCCGTTACCAGTAACGTCCAACTGTGTTGGTCGGACTGGACGACTGCTTGAAGTTCATGTCTATTTTGTGCAGCCTTTCACCAAGATCACAGTACGAGCCCAAGAAAACTGGCGTTAAAAGCAAAGATGAAACCCAAAACAAGCAAAGGGAATCTCACAGAAGCAACACAACCTTGCTGATTTTGTCACCGCTAAGTTATCTTCCTCGAGAAGGAAGAGCTCATGGATTTGTCTGGTGCATATGTGGATCCTACAAAGTCTGTCCCTTCATGTGATTTACCTCAGGACCTGAAAGGTTTGGGCATGGCAGTGAGGAAGGTCCTCTGAGGTACCCCATTTTAGGACAGAGGTCCTGGGATGCACTCCAGAGAGGGCAGGGATCCGGGCCAGATGGGGAGAAGCCAGAGTCTGGAGGCTAACACTGGTAGTGAATGTGCTGATGCTGGTGCACCTTCCCGTCCACATGTGAGTGGGTGTGCGTATGAATGTCGGTGTAGATCTTTGGGTACATTTTAGGAGCCAGGGGAGTTCCCCCCTGGGTCAAGAGAAGCTGCTGCTGCTGGGCCAAGTACTCGTCATAGCTGAGGGACCCCATGCAGTCCTTGTCAGCGACAGGAAGGCCGACCCTGTCCCGGGGTAGTTGGCGGTGGGGTGTCTGGCCTGACGGCGCGGCCACAGCACCTCCTGAGGAGCAGTGCTTCTTAGACTGGCAGAGCCACAGCAGGATAGTCCCGAAGATGAAGACCACCCCCGCCGGTATCCCGATGATGACGGGCCAGGGCAGGCTGTGCGATGTCGGAATGGACACTGGGATTGTGGGAGGTTTGGGGTCTAGAAGAACACAGGAGCAAAGCACAGGGGTAGTGAGAGGAGAAACCCTTGAGCCTTGAGTACCAAGGCATTTTCTTCTGTTTTACCAAATGTGAAATCTAATGCAAAAACTATCTTGAGGTTTTACAAAATTGCAGAATCAGAATTCTTGAAGCCTAAGGAAGTGTATTTATTGAATGGGTTGGCTTATAGCCAGTTGCCCTGGACCATAACAAACTCACTGTTTGCTATGGCACATGGCCAGAACCCCAGACTGAAGCATGTATGGTTGACAGAGCAATGAGGGTCATCCTTACCTTGCAGGACTGTAAGGAAGGCGCTGCGGAAGCTGTAGCCCATGGTGTTGGCGCCCAGACAGATGTACATGCCAGCATCCCCCTCCTTGGCACGGCTGATGAGCAGCTTGTTAAGGTAGGAGCCGTCTGGCCGGGACAACACTTCACCCATGGGAAGCACCACAAAGCGGTGGTCCCCGACTTCGATGGTGGAGTTGTACTTGCTTTCATCTCCCGGCTCCACTCGCTTCAGCCACTGGATGACGGGCTTGACGTCACTGCGAACTTTGCATTGAAATGATGTCGTCCCTCCATAGTCCACTGTGGTGTTCAGTGGATGGGTGCCAGTCAGGATGGGTTTGGAGTTGGTACGTTCTGCCAAGGAGTCAAAAGGAAAACAACGTCTGGGACAAATATAATAACAAAAAAATGAGATGGTACGTCCAGTTATCAATGCTCAGGTGCAAGGGGCAAACTGGGTGCGAATACCTGTACGTATTTGAACACACCAGTATGACAAGCAATACCAATAAGAAGAGAACCCACAGTTACATTATTATACAGCTACAATATGTCTTCATGGAAGCATACTGCTCAGGCTACGTGCAAAGATCCACAACACCAGTCATGGGTAGCAGTGCTGAGCAATATTCTGAAATTTCATTAAAATCAATGACTTCAACTGAATAAAGAGAAAGCACTCCTCACCAGGAGAAGCGATATGAAGAAGGATGGATTAAATGTGCCTGAAAAGATGTATGTATATTTTGGTGAATGAGTGTTGAGATGTGTGAATGGAATAATGGAACAGTACGTGCATTTCACTATATGAATATTAACACCTACATTTGTATGAGTGAGTTCGTACACATGAGTAGCGTCCTTCCATGTCTGGTTTAGATTGTGCAGAAAATGCCAGCTCTAACACAAGGATGATGTTCGATTCACTTCCCCTTTTCTGCTTCTGGATTTAGTATCAACATGTGTTGCTGAGGCCGCCACACAGCTGCACTGTAACCAGCAGCAGATGGTCAGCAGGATGGATGAAGATTTCTCCTTAGAACAGAGGCCAATTCCCCCTACACCTCCCAAGCCACCCAACCTCCATAATGTGCTCCTCATTCCAGTGACTAATTCACTTTGCTCACTGCCACACACGCTGAGCCTTAGAGACCATGGACATCTCTTCAGTTGCCCTAAATTAATGCCGACGTGCTCTGTGACTTGAGTCTATTTCCACTAGTAGTTTGTGGAAGGACCCGAAATGCTGCTATCTGCAATGATCTCCAACTAAATCTATTTGCGCAAATTTTCCAAAAATGACACCGTGTTGATGTTACACCATGTTGCAAAGTCTACAAGGGGAATGTCTAGTTGTGAGTGATTTTATGTTATTACAGGAATGTCACAACATGGGACAATACTATTTTGGTTCGGTTTTGATAGAATAGACAATTACATTAATCAGGAGTCTCCTCTCCATTTTATTTGGATAATAGCTACCTTCTATGCTGTCTTTGTTAGCTGTAAAGTTAGCTTAGCCTTTTGATTCAGTAGATATGCTCTGTATGGGGTGCTAGGGCAGGACTGTCACTTACGGATAACCTCGACCTTGTATGTTGCGTTGATCTCGCCAGCCCGGTTGTAGACACGACAGGTGTACTTCCCGCTGTGCTCCGGCGTCAGGTTCTTCAGGCTCAGGGTCCACTTCTTTTTGCGGCCCTCGCCGACCTCCTGTGGGGACAGCGGCTTGCTGTCCTTCAGCCAGGCGATGTCGGGGCGCGGGTTCCCGCTGGCAGCGCACTTCAGGCGGATGGAGCTGCCCACAGGCCGAGCGATCACACGCTTGCGCATCTTGGCGGGCTGGGTAAACCGAGGCCTCACTGTTGTGCAGCAGAGTAAATAGGAAAGGTCACTTAATGCGAGACTCACTTAGTACATTGTTGCCCTCCAGTCCAAATAAATACCAATGAAATATAACAAGCGGAATTTCATTGTAGTGATGATTTAACAGTTATTGGTATTTAAATGGAAAATATATGCAGCTGAAGACCGGAAAACCAACAATATATCAAGGACACAACAAGGCCGATATCAAGGCTGCGACAGGGCCGATGTCAAGGGCGTGACAGGGCTGTTGTCAATGGCGCGACAGGGCCGATGTCAATGGCGCGGCAGGGCCGATATCAATGGCACGTCAAGGCCGCGACAGGACCGATGTCAAGGGCGCGACAGGGCCGATGTCAAGGCCTAAATAATTACGTTTAGTGATATTCCTTGGCATTCAAGTGTTGTGAAAAATGGTATCTGGAACACATTTCTTATTCTGGGGTCCTAAGATAAATATAATAATAATAATAGCAATAATACAATTTATTTATATAGCGGTTTTACATGAACTCAAAGACGCTTACAGGGAAAGTACACAAAAACAAACAAAAAATAAAAACCTAAGACAGTTGATGGTAACATGCAAAACACATAACACAAATATATAAAACGCTACAGGATCTGAAGACAGTATATCGACTCACCCAGTTTAGCCGAAAGATCATCGGTGGCGTATTCTGTGTTAGCCCCATTGGGGGGCACTGGTCCATCCCTCCCAGTGATGGAGTCATCTGCAGAGAAAGAGGAGTCAGCGCGTTAGTTCCCTTGCTGGTTAACAGTAACCAGTGTGTTCCACAGCGGAAGGCAAGCTGCAATCCAGACACCTGTTAGAAATGGCTTATGAGTTAAACTCCACTACGAAAACAGATACAGCGACTGGCCAGCTGAACCAAAAATGTCCACTAAAGGTGACACAGTTTCCATCAACAAGCCACCTATATATATCGCCAAATTAAATGAGAGCAGGCTGACAAACTACTGCTTTTTTGAGTACATAATCACTAAACTAAACAGGTTGCAGATGCAAGATTCAGCAGAAACAGACCCCAGAGTGAACCCTGAGAACATAAAAATAAACGGCTATTAGAGCCCTTTCCTGTCTTCGAGCATGAAAGTATTGAAAGACATGGACACGGATGCTGCTGACGGTATGTTCCTTAATGAACGGCGAGCGCCTGGCTCGGCCCTGATGCTGAGCTCTGGGGCCAATGTGCCAGCTTGCTGACCGGGAGCCATGTGCAGTTTTCCTCGGGTTTCAATGTGACGGCTGTTTACTACGCGGTCGGCAGTTTCACAGACAGCGGCACTTTGAAGCTACCGGCTGGGGGAGGCAGGGTGAACTTCAGATATGCAGTTTAGAATTTCGCTGGCATGGGCGGCAGCCTCATTGAGCTTTAGTACCACTAAGGCCAACGCTCTGCATCTCTTTGGAGTCATTCTGATTTTCCTTCATCGGTCCCTCTCTTGCCCCCTGTGCAAAGTGCACTAAAATTATACCTGCACCCTGGAAAAAAGGCACATCAGACAAGGGTGGTCAGATTTCCCAACAAAACAAGCTCCTGTAGCTGTCTAGAAGGAACCTGAGTCACCCACAAGCCAGATTTAACACATATACTGCAAGTCTGGAGGAGAAATTGAGTCTGTAAATTTGTTTGGCTCTGTTACGACAACACTATTTGTATAACCTTTGCGTGGACTTTCTTTCACATCTCTGCGGTCTGCAGGCCTAGGTCACAGCAATGGAGTGCAGCACTTTCCATTTGGAAACTCCAGGGGTCCAGGGGTTTCCATCATATCTCTAAAGAGCTGCTGTTTTTCAATCTTAAATAAGACCGACTGGAAGTGTGAACAATCTTGACTGGTGAGAGGACCCTTACGGAAGTTTTTTACAGTAACCATGGTTTTACTATGGTACCTCATGGTAATTATGTTTACTAAGCTCCTACTCATAGTATTACCATGGTTTACTTATAGCACTTCATGGTAACTGTGGTACTACTATGGTTTACTTATAGCACTGCATGGTAACTGCAGTGAAACCATCCTAAAACCTTAGTCGTAAACTCATGGTTAACCAAACCATAGTAAAACCATGGTTCATTTTCATAAGGGGAGAATTAAATCTTCTGCCTGGCCCATAAATACTTGCTGAGACCTGTAACTTTTGAAGCTGGCTGTTCGCACACTATTGATTCACAGTTCTAACCAATACTACACGATTTAAACCACACCCAACTACTTTGTTTATGGACTTGAACAAGGCACCGTCTCTCTACCGGTTTATGAGTTTGGGAGCGCTACCTTCCAATAACTAGGTTCCAAACGAAACCGCCGTCTTCCGCTGCATTAAATCATCTTTATCCTTCTATACGTGTGTAGACTCTGGCGGTAAAAATGTCAGCGTTACCCAGAGAAAACACACTCAGCAGAGAAAGGAGACGGTGTCTCATGGTTAGACAATACAGTGCACCGGCCCCCAGGCTGATTTACCGAACCCCGGCATGTGAGAGCAGACGTGAAGGGCGGAACCTGCTCCAACATCACGACGGCTGCCAGGTCTACGCTCCCTAAAGTTATGGGCCACCTTCCGAACCAAGACATTATTACATTAGGAATAAATTGAGCCCAAAGGTTGGCAGGTTCATTGCCTGTGGAGCATATTTAGAGCCAACTCCACAAACACGTTTTTCAAATATTTTATAGATTAATATTTTCAAATGGGTATTAGGTTACATACTGATGTCTTACAGTGATGTTTCTCAGTTGCAGACCCACTGGGCATATAGGGTGTTAAGCTGCTTGACTAAGTCTGGGACTAAAGGGCAATTTATTTTTTCCTTTCGTGGAGACTTTATTCATCAACTTGCTTTCAAAGAAGCCGCTTGAGCTTGGATCGATCCTCAATTAAACCCTTCCCATCCAGATATCTCCCATCCGGCTTGTGAACACACCAGTCCTTCAGTCAAACCGCACTTTATTACCATCACTGTAACTAGGATTTCCAATAATTATTTTCTTTAAAGGTATAAAACATACTTCAAATGAACTCTCATTCTGGATGAACTCCTACATAATTTATTCGTACCACTAACCAATTTACCACAGAGATTCCTTTTAGCTGCTCATGTCTTCTGCACTAAATACAAATTGTTCTGACACACAGATACTATAATATATGTATTTGAAAGAGGCTACTCTCTTAAGTCTTAAATATATCATATGAAACCTCACTAAATTTACCATGTAGTTCACAGTTTTAACAAGCATGGAAAGAAATGTGTGTTGATGACGTGGGAGTGTTTGGTGAGACGAGCGGCCTGATTGATAATCTGCTTGGCTGGAGATAGAACCATAGAACATAGAACCATAGCCACTTCCCAAGACTGCATTCAAAGACTGAATGCATTACAGTGACACAACAAGGCCATCCCATTTCGAAGGCTCCTTCAAGTGCGGTTAAGAAATGCGTCCTTCTTTTCCCAGATCGCGAAAGGTCCACTTGATGGATCCTTCATCACCCAACTTATCCAAAGATTCATGGATTTTTAGAAAGAGGCGGCTACAAAGACTGCCCTTGGAAGGGTGCCGCCCCGGAACTGGGACACAGGTCGTTACTATGGGGAAGCAACGGCAGTGTCATCGATAACGTAACAATCTGTCCCACCTGGAGGCAGCCGGTTTCAGTGCTGTGTCTCCCCTGGCCGTGAGCAGATCTCTGCACAGGGTAAGCTTCATTGGGAAGCTTCTTTTTTGATGGTTTTTCTACATAATATTCCTTTAGAATAACCTCATTTTGAGGGCTGTTTCCTCTCTCCACTTGGTAACACTTTCTGTGAATGCTATGTCCATAACCATCTACAAAAACATTTTAAATTTCTACAAAAGCATTATAAATTTGGCTGCATTTATAAAAAGACATAATACATTATAACCATTTTCATTATACATTATGAATGCTTTATGAAGCTCTCACTACAGATACCCTCATAATGCAGTACAAAGTATCCTTAATTCTTATACCGACCATTATAATGCAGTATGAAGGCATCTATTGTGCATTATAGATGACAGCATAAGTGGAGCTTATGAAGCATTATAATCAACACTATAATGCCTTATGGTTGTCAATAGAAGATGCTGTAATGCTTTATTAACTCTCATAGTGACCATTATAATGCACTATGAAGCCATCTGTAGCAGCGGTGGGTAATCCAGATCCAAAGAGTAAAACTCCAGACCAGGATTTTGTTTCAAACAACCAGTTAAGTATTAAGAGTCTCAGTCATAGAGTGCTCAACTAGTTGGTTGAAAGAAAATCCTGGTCTGGATTTTTTACTCGCTGAACTTGGATTACCCACCTCTGATCTGTAGTTCATTATAGATGACAGCTACAATTAAAGTGTTACCAGTCAGATACTGTAAATCATCAACCATCTCTGAAGGTAGAGGCTGAATTAGCATTAGTATGGAAGTCAAAAATTGCTTTGACTTGTTCCGCAAGGTGGCCAGGGCAACGTGGCCCTGCCAACAGCCTTCTTCACCATTCCAGGCCGTTTGATGCTCCCAGGCTTACATGCTGGAGTCGCATAAATAAACTCTGTGGCCTTCAGTCCCGTAACACAACACCCCAGTGGAGTTGAAAGCCCTGGGGAAGGTGATGTGATCAGCATGCCTCATTAGGGAAGTGCCTGAGCAGATGGATGAAGGAATGGGGGGAAACAGAGAGGAGGGAAAGGCGGTAGTTAGAGAACATGAGAGGATGGTCAGTGGACAAAACACAGATGGACAGACAAGAGGCTGGCGACAGAAAACGTGTAATTAGAAGTGGGGGGAAAAGGTTCATGGTCAACCCAAAACCAAGGGCCATGTTCAGAGAGTTTATTGATCTCGTATTTAAAATTGTTTAAGCAATTCAGCACACAGGATATCATGCAGTGCTAGAGCAATTAAAATCTTAGTCAGAGGATAGACCAATAACTGTGAGTATAACTAATCAGGCACATACAGTCACAAGCACATGTCCTACTGTGTGTTGTGCTTGTACCTGGTCAATCGGAGATGCAGCACATTTGAGCTCCAGCCCAGTAAATCAGCTACATCTCTCCATGAATCTGAGTCTTATTTTGTGTAGCTCAAGGCTGACCCTACTCTAAATGCTTCCTTTTATATCTCTGGATTCCTTTTAGGACAGAAGAGCCTTGAGGGCAAAGAGGGAGTCTCATGGAACGAGAACAGCTCGAGAATATGGAAGGGAAAGATGAAAGTGTCAGGACAGATATGGAGCCTCGTGGAAGGAGAAATGACGGAGAGGGTAGATGGTGAACATGAAAGGTCTCATCATCAGACAACTTAGTGCATATCCTCAGCAAAAATTTGCTTTCACATGATGCTCAGCATGTGTCTTCTATCCATCAAGTACTTTGGCAGGGCCCCCAGAAAGCACCTATAACGTCGCCAACTTTATTGAGTGTGCTGGAAAAGTATCCTGGAAAACTCTTTAAGTCAATTAGTCAATTCCATCCAAGTTAGACTGTATTTCTTTCATGACTTAAGTGCATTTTATAAATCTGGTTCATTTAAACATTCTTCATGCAACATATCATCTTATTCTGTTTAACTTCTCCAAGTTATGTCTCAAACCCCTAACCACTTAGCCAGAAAGTGCAATAAGGCTCAGTCCTAGGCCCACTGTCGTTTCTTTGCCATACATGGTATCTGAAGCCTGGACTCTCAAGGAATTCCATATTATTCATGACTACCATTCCCATTACACTTACTGTACCCCAGCTGGTCCTTCTTCGTGAACTAAACAGACTTAATTGTAAGGCTGCGTAGTTGTACAGCTAGCAGGCATGAGCTCTCCCAATCCAGGGGTTGAAGACCCCTTCATAAGTATTAGCTAGTTTTATAAGTAACCTTCTTGTCACTATGTTGTATTTTTTAAAAGTTACTGCAAGTGACATACTCAGCCATAGACTCTGGTAGAGGCATGCACATGTTTGGATGAAACCTGCATGTAATTACATGCATAATCCCCCAGACAAAGAGGACAAGGAGCAGTAATAGGTAACACTTAAGTGGACTTCATAGATGATAAGTCGCTACGTCATCTCCTGTACACATGTGCATGTGTTTTTCAATCCTTTTTTTCTAAAACTTTAAAGGCATGTAATCTGGCATCAAGTAATGATGCAGACAGCTTGAGACTTGCACTTGGTGCTAATTTCTGTCTATCGACAGGAAAACGCTGCTTGCTTAGACTGTATTTCCTATATTTTGAGTTAACTTAAGACCTCTGCTGCATCAAAAAAAGTCATTAATTATGCAATGAAATGCAATGAATAAACGCCTGGCGTACATTTTTAGCAACATTCACACGACATACATTGAGTACACTGCCCGAGCCTGAGAGTGGGGCCTCGCCGCTGGGCTCTGGGCCCTAATCATAGCCACCTGTGAGGACACAGCCCTGCTTTGCCGCAGAATAAAAGCCCGCGAGCTAGGGTTTCAGCAGCGGCAGCCGGGAGGTAGAAGCGGGTTTGTTTGCTCAAGCTGCGGCCATCTGGTTCGTACTCTCAGTGCTTGATTATAATTAGGAAAAAGGAAAAAAAAAAAGCTATCTGTCTGCTAGATGCCGGGGGTTAGCGGGGAGCTGCACTGGACTCCCAGGGTTCCTGATATATCCTGTGATATCGTATCACCTGTTAGCACTGTATCAGGGTAGCCATCAGGGGAAGGCGGCTCAACGTGCTGGGATGAAGAATGGCATGCTTCTACCCCATAAGGTACCAGCGGCATTACAGGTATTGGCCAGGGCTGTTCTCATTGGCTAATGAGGAGGGCTGAGGCACAGTGCACCATATGGCCAGTAGGGGTCAGTGCAGGCCGAGAAGCCCAGCTGGGCCTTATGTTTATTAAATTCGGTTAACGGCGCACGCCAGATTTGATTGTTTTGGTATAACATTTTTGCGATAAGCACTGAAGTTGGCGGTGAAGAAGGGGACAGCTCAGCAGTTATCAACACCTTTGAAAAGTAGAGATATTGCGGGTAAACAAGGTCAAAAGACATTGGTGTTGTGGCGGTACTTTTTGCAGATTAAAGCCAGACACGTTTATTAAATATCAGGTTACGCAGAGTTTATACAGATTACTAAACTATGGGCATCACAATGCGCATCTCATTGATATTTTAGAGACACTACTAATCTGCGTACCAAACCATGGGCTTAAGCAAACACCCGTATAGTACTGAAAATCTGGTGTCTGGCCAAATGTTTCGCCCGTCATCTAAAACCCTGGTGATTATTGTGCATGCAACATATAATCACGAATACATCTTGGTGATAACATGCAGCCCTAAAATTCAGCAAATAAAAATATGCATGACATAGAGCTCTACAATGCTACTACAGTGTTCTACAATGCTACTATGTGTGCTCTGCACTGCTACTACAGCCATGTGTGTTCAGATGGAAGGCGCCATGCTCTCATGAGCATGTAGAAAAAGCTTAACACTCAATGAAAAGAATCAAATCCCTTTTCCATGTGACAGAGATGACTGAGCCTCCAGGGGAATCAAACTGGAGTGTGATGACAGGGAATACGCACTGAAAACATGTAGTGCTACTGCTGAGTGTCAACAGTAATTCAACTAACAAGTGAGCAGAAAATGTCCATTTGTGAAGGCAGAAACCGGTAGGGTATTGGGTTACATCAGGTGCTGAAAAGCACATATTATTCGCTTAGTTCTTTATGTTTCACTCTTGCTTCCTGTCTGTAGGCCTCCCCGACAGTCCGACAGCAGCGTCTCTTGTTCTAGGACAGAACTTTTGCACGGCAAAATCCATAAGGCTGCCGTCCCGTGCGGCTCCAGGTTATTTTGCACTTTGTGGCTTTTGTGGCCAGGGCCCGTGACTGCGTATGGGAGGGCCCGGAACTTTCAGAGGGTCAAACCGCAGGGGCGTGCCACGCCCACACTCGTCAGCTCGCTCGCTGGTGAGGAGCCAGGGGGGTGTTAAAAATGGGGTTACGCCCCCCCCACCGTCGTCGCCACCTGACCGGGGAACTACATGTTCCCACGCCAGGGAGAGTTCTGGCTCCGTGCCTAGCTAGGGAATGTAGGGGTGTCCGGCGACAACAGCAGGACCATTTGCTGGGGCACTCTGTGGGGGGCGGGGGCTCTCGATGCTTTTAGGGAAAACCGATGCCCTTCCGCCTCCATCCCGTCCAGATGCAGCCCGCGTTTGGTGGCAGAGTAGAAGGCGATGGTGAGACTCTCTCCCCATAGCTGCTCCTTGGCTAGATAAAAGACTCATTTCCCTAAAAGCCCCTGAAAGGTGCATGAACAAGGGAGCCTGCAGAACAGAGGGCCGTGAGGAAGAGGTCTGGACACCCCCCCCACCCCCCCCCCCCCCC
>JAODKM010000016.1:16352480-16367130 GCA_026780845.1 Petrocephalus sullivani | reverse complement strand
GGGTGCCTCTAATGGGGAAAAGGTGGCAATGCTTCCCCCGTACAGAACCGACACGTCTGCGTCTGACTCCATCCGGTATGCACCTCTCTCACTGTTTGAACCACATGTGGACATATCAAAATATTGTCCCCTAGAAGGATATTCAGGGAAGAGTTTACATGAATCCCTTTGCTTTGGATTTGCCAGTTATGATGGACCCATTTTTTTTTTACTCTGTGTAGAATGTGAGACCCAGAATATGGCTAGGTGTTCTGCAATGCTTCCTTTAACAGGAACATGAGGGAGGGTCTGCACAGACTGCCTTAAGAGGCTCAGTACTACAGTATAACAAATGCCACAGTTTCCTGGAGCCCAGGAAATATATCCCAGATCTGGCTCCTTCAGAAGGTCAGACTGGTACTATGGTTCCCCTTAACCAAAGACACGTTGTAGCTGCTTGCAGGAAAGGATCAGCTCTGCAGCTGCCTGGCTCCGAGGCTCAGGATAATCAAGTAACTTTGGGTTTATGTGGACGGGAGGTCATCACAGAAGATGGAAAATGCCTCCTTCACCTTAAGATGGATACTCAGCCTTTTTTGAGCTAATTATGCTCTCCTTATACTTTCTGGTGTTCAATAATCTTCATAATCATAGTAGATAAACTTCAACCTCCTCTTCCGCAGTCAAGCAATGGAGCTTTTTAAGGAGGAGAGATGAAGCAGCTCATTCTGAATTCAGACAGAAGGCAAAATATCTACAGGATTCATTACTAAGTACAAAAACAGGTCTACCTTCTGGAATTCCATGTTCATTTCAGCACAAAAAAAAAACAAAAACCTACCTTCAGTAACATTTTCACACTTTGCTACAGTAATACTTATTTCTACCCGCAAAGAAAAAAATCTGAGTTCATGAAAATATTCAGCTATTTGATATAACGATTATTGCTAAATCTGGTATTGACACTGGAATTAATAGTCGCACCTGTGGCTTGCAGACTGTAACCTTCCTCTGACTCGAATTCAGCCTGAATCCAGCCCCGGGTTCCGATAAATGATGTTTCCCTCAACGCTGACGGTAAAAACTGTGGAAACGGCAACAAATGGTGAAAGCCGTCGCAGGCCTCCAGAGCCTGAATACCAGAGCCGGGCGAGAGCTGAGAAAGAGCAGCGGTTCTACACAAAGTGGCCATTCATGCCAGAGAGCGGCCTTCCCGAGCCTCAGTTACGCCGCTTTGTCTTCGCCATCAGAGCTGACAGGGTATCTGGGGGCGAGGTGAAAGACATCAACTTAGCTGGGCTAATCTGTGTTTGGCACAGGAGCGTCCCACACGGGGACTCCCGTTAGCCTCTGCCGGGTTTGGACGCTGGCCTGGGCTTGGCCTCAGCATTACGGGGCACCCCACCTTGCTTCCTCATCGCTAGTCTTACGTCAATATGGTAACCAGGCTGCTCTTTGGAACCAGACTAAAACCACCCGTTGTTGACAAAAGATGAATTGAACCCTAATAGGCAGTCTGGACTGACTCCAAACCAAGCAGAGTTCCCAGTACTACTGTTGATTTTACCCTTTGTTGTTAGTAACTGGATTTTGATTACCGCTTCTGAGAAGTCCTATTAAACATATCACTTTTAATGCTCCTCGATTCAAACAAGCCGGCACTGTGTAGCTGCTCACGGCCCATCCGGGTCTCCCGTTTAGCCAGAGAGATGACAGATTCACTCCGTTCGCCGCCCAGACTGGCTCCTAAGTGACCCCGCCGTATCCCCAAAGGCTTCCCTGCCGTACTTGCAGAAACATCCCGGCTCATGTTTACCCACTTGAGGAGATTGAGAGCTGCGACTGGGCCCCCCAGCTGCGGCCTCAGTTCGCTTTGAGACTCGCGGGAAATGACTAAAATCAAGCCCATGGGTCCATGAAAGAACGTTAAAAATCAACCCTGCTCATTTAAGTTTGTTAAATTACGTGGAAAATTCTTCGTTTTTTTTGGGTACATATATGAAGAGTCTGTCTACAAACTGTTCATGCACTATGGCAGAGTTTCTCAATCCGGTCCACAGGGACCTACAGACAGTCCACGTTTTTAATCCTTCCCAGCTCCCGGTAGAAAAATTGTGGACTGTCTGGCAGTGAGCTCAGATGAAGGAAAAACATGGACCGACTTGTGAGTCCCAAGGACCGGATTGGGAAAAGCTGTACTGCAGAGTCATGGAGGAGCCTGAGGCTCATCCCATACAGTGCAGACCGCAAGGCAGAGGAACAGGATGCCAGCCCATCATAAGGCATGCGCACAGCATGTTCAATCCAGATCTCCAGGAGGAGACTGGAGTACGAAACCCACCAAACAGGCAGGACATGCCAGCTCCACACATCCAGCGAGGATGGAATTCAAACACCATAATCTGGAGGTTAGAAGCCTCAGTGCCGTCCAGAGACCTGAGTTTAAACACCGACACATGTGACGAGTAAACACTCAGTGGTCTGTGTGTTAGGTACACCTGCTTGTTATATCATGTGGCTGCAACCCAGTATATTCAGCGTACGCAGACATTGGTTTGGAGTCACTAGGAGTTACTGTTTGCCTAAACATTCAAATGGGAAAGGCGCATTATCTGGGAGATTTCAAACCTGGTGTAACAGCTGGTGCCAGATGTGGTGGTTCCAGCATCTCCAGTGTCTGCCACCCTCCTGGAACTGCACAGAGATTGGTGCAAAATACAAGAAATGTCCATCCAGTCACTATAAGCTGACATGAAGTAAAAACACCAGCTCGGTGCAACTGCGCTTTCAAGAAAAGCATCTCGGAATGCAGAAGCTGAGAAAACCTGAAGCAGCTCTGGAGGAGGGATAAGATCCTTACTGAACCTTTTTACATTTATGCAGGCTAATCCACCTCTGGTATTTACACGGCTACCCAATCCAGCCTTACTGATGCAGGAACTCATGCGTTATTTTTTCCCTCTTAATGAGTTACTCAATTAATGAGTGCTGCACTTCTTTTTACACATACTGCTCAAATTATAGAAATGGAACTGAGGGACCTGTGCTCCATCCTCGGTGGCCTCAGGCCATTCCAGACCCTGGGGAACGATGGTAAATGAGACAATTAGGAACTCCCGCCTGTCCCCAGGCCATCTCCCTGTCTCCCTTGTCCTTGTCTCCCTTGTGTGCAAGCATGGCCCCGTAAAGACTATCGTGTGACACGCTACCGCCCGAGAGGTCAATGAAAATGCGTCAAAAACCTCAGTTCTATTACCGATCACATTAATGTTTTGAGGGCATCACAATCATTCAAATTTACATGCTTTGCTAGGTGTATTTACACAGCTGTATTTCCACTGGAACCACAGAGATGACCCGTTATGGATCTGAGCTTGGAGTTGACACATCCCAATGCCAGCGTTCTATGGAGAGCCCCACAGGCAGCCCAAAACAAACACAGCAATGACTTATTAGAGCACTGCAGCCGGATGTCCGTCACATTTGCCCAGCTTGCCATCTGATCAAAAAGAATGACACTGAATGCCTGGTGGTTGCTGACCACGGAAACACTGATGGGAGATTAAAGGATGAGGAGATGCCCTAAGCACTGTGCTCCTCACCGCAGCTTCAGCTTACGCCATTAGTGTTTTTTTGTCACCCAGAGCTCAGACAGGTGGCCCAGCTGGACCATAAAAGCTCCTACTTTAAGATTACAGCTATACTGAATCCCCCTGCATTTTTCCTCCAACGCTCTCAGGAGGTAACCTCAAATGAAAAGCCAAAATGGATGGAATGGTCCTGACTAATGAAGGAACCCCCCCCCCTAAAATATTGGTCATGGGAAGTGGAAGAGCACAAAGATTTAAATAACGAGCATATGGCAAATGACGGCGCACAGACATACCAGAAAGATGGAGCTTGTGTAACTTTTAACGGCACTGTTGTGAATGTTTGAGTGGCGTGTGATCTTAGAACATGCGAAGTGGCAAAGATTACCCGATTTCCATCTGTCTGAGTATAGTGGGCTCTCTAGCAGCAAAGCAGCAGGGACGTTCTGAAATATAGCCCTGTCATTGACAATCCTTGGATTGCTTATACTGATAGAAAAAACAGGCAACACATTACTTGAATATGCACAATGTGGTGGTACACGCTTACTTACTAATTAACCAGTAACTAAGTGTTAGTTACATACCAACCCAATGTTCATTCATCATTAATCAATCATGACGGTTCGTGTATTTTATGCAGGAGCTGTATTAGTTTATGATTTGCTCTTGAGTCGTAACTGAGTAACTAAGTTATTTGTGCCCCCTCAAGTAAAATGTTAGGTACCACAAACAGCCATAACGGAACAATGTAAAAATTTCAAGCTCCCCTTCTACTGCTGGTAGTTCAATGGGACGTCCTGGGCAATAGTACACCAGAGAGATTAGCCCACCATAATTACAGCAATCAGTTTCAACAGTTTTATCGACTGTGGTTTGATTTTGTGGTACTACTGTATTAATAAAAGAACTACCCTTACAAAGGGTTTATGAATGGCTTATAATCAGGTGATTAATTAGGTTGTAGTACTTTGTAAATCATCAATAGACCATTATAAACTAGTTATAACATTTTTTTTAAATTAATGAGTCACTACCATTTATTAGTGACAAAAGAATGTTTTATTGTAAAGTTGTGCAAATTTTGTTCATAATTAGGACCTTGGGGTTAAGCCTGTGTAAAAATTTTAATTGTTCTACCTGTGGATGGATGGCAGAAAGGAATGTAAGTCGATACCACAGTAAAAGTTACAAACACCTCAGAAATGCACTTAACTGCCAGACTAAACAAAGCCATTTGCTTTGGCCTGGTTTGTGGTGCCTGGGCTGTTACTAGGCTTTGACTTGCATGTGGAGGAAGACAGACCCCAGCTCAGAGCAGAACAGGACCTGCCTTGCCACATTAATGGCATGATATTGCAAGGAACTCCACGCTCAGCCATGGAAAACCAAAAATAGGGAGCTGCCTCCAAGCAAAGAGGGAGAGGGACTCACCAATGACGATGAGCGTGTAGTTGATGTTGACGCTGCCAAAGCCATTGGTGGCCTTGCAGACGAAGGTCCCCGCATCCTCTGCCTCCACCTCCTTGATCTTCAGGCCCTGCCGCAGTACCCGGAAGCGTGTCCAGCCGCTGTGGATGTTGCGCCCATCTTTGGTCCACATGATGAGGGGAGGTGGGTCCCCTTCCACGGGGCACGGCAGCTTCATGGTGCGGCCAATCCTCACTGTCTGACGATGGGCCACCTGCTCAGAGACGCGGGGAGGACCTGGGGAGGGAGCAGGAGCAGCTCTTTTACAAAACTACGGAGTGTAGATATAAAGCATGAACAACACTGAGAGAAGAGCCAAAGACTGATTTCCATTTGATTGTTCAGTGCAGGGTTACTCAGGTTAATGAGATCCCATATACATATATATATAAATCCTACAGAACCACTAGGGTTATGAAATATACAGTAGGATCAGACATAAGTACGTCAGGAGGTTCTGACTGCATGAAGGACTCAAGTTATGAATGCCAGTTTGGGGCTTTTTTCCAGAGTTCCAGAATTCCTCCATTCAATATAATGAATTGTGCCAACAGGGCTCTGGTGATCTTGCAGGTATTTTGGGACAACGGGTATATGAAAGTTACTTATGGGAGTATATTTGAGATCAGGCAGCCAGGGCCAAGTCCTGCAGACTAGTCAACCTTTAAGACGGATAGCAGTTCCGCAAGCAGGTCCTGTTGGACAAAGATCTCCATGAGCCAGGAAAAAAAAGGGGAACAGTAATTATTCCTGCCGAGTCTCAGTGATGCAGACCATCTGGATCCTCATAATTCCCAGGCCTCTTTGCCATGCCCCTGGATTAATGAGCTCTCATTAGGCCGCCCCCCTTCCACACCCCTGCCCCTCCCACCTCATAAAGGGGCATGGAGCTGGCCAGCCCAAGAGACACCAGAGCACATGCCAACCCAAAGAAAGGGTTCCAGCGGAGAACACTGAATCTCAAGTGTAAGGCCAAACTTAGTGGTGCTTAAGGCTGAATGTCTGGCATCTATGTTTATGTTGACAGCTATCTATCTATTGAAGATTGTTCTATGGAAGAAGGTCCCTTTAATGTGGCATTTCGAAAATGACAGAGAAACCTTTCCTTTCAGTCTGTCTGTGTGGTCAGTATTAGTCTAGAAAATGGAATGGTTAATGTAGACTAGAGCTCTTGGAAGACATGAGGAAGGACATGGGAACTAGACGTGTTTTGAGATTAGGTACAGATTCAGGATCTCAGTGCGGTTGGCGGCACGGACCTCATGTTCAGCATTGCAGGGCAGAATTATAGTTCAGCTGAGTTGGCCTCTAATTAGGGAGAGAACTTTAAATTAATCAACCTAATGTTTGATTACCCAGAGATGCTGAAACCAGACTGAAATAATTGTGGGCGCACCTCATGCAGAAAATGCAAAACAACGTAGAATATAATTACTTTCCCTAGTTTTACACCACAGAGCAGATCAAAGTGGAGAAGCCAGCCACCATGAAAGCAGGCCCTTTGCTTTTAATTAGAAACTTTCATACTGGCTTATCTCAACATGCCTCTACTACTCCAGCTTGTTGGAGGAAGCTAAGTCAATATTACTGCCGTTGGTAAATGGAACACATGAGACCAATGGTTCTATTCCCAGCCGGGACGTTACGTTTTAATTTTGTGCATCTCACAAATATACAACTATGCATATGGTGCAGCATGCATAGAGTTGGAGTTGTGAGGAGTGGGAACTAGAGTAGAGAGGAGGTGACATGTTCCAAAGAGAACAAGAGAGAACAGAATGACTCAGGAAATAGCTGAAAGGGGACAGGAGGGAACTTAAGGGTGAATAATGGCACTGCAGGTATCCTGAGAGATCTGGAGGGCACAGTGGAACATACCACATTTTAAACCCAATTATGTCTAATAATGAATTTCTTCCACTTTTCTGAATAGCTTCAATGTGTCTGACTGAAAGACTGAAAGAACAGTGGCATTTTCTTGGCAACTATATACTGTATGGCATTTTGAGGCCATAATTTGTTGGGCCAGAGAGCAGTAATGTCTTTAGTGAACATATGGCAAACACACCCTACACTCTTCCAGAACCTTGCTGGCTTCTTCAATGATGCACTTCAAAGTGAATTTTATTAACACGTTAAATACAATTAGCGAAAGGAATTTCCATGGGAAGGTCAAAATGCCCAGACCACATACTTGGAAAAGAAGATGACATACAGTGTATTTATTCATTATTGCATATTTTGAAGAACAAAGCCCAAAAGTAATTCATTTGCTCTAAATAAAGCACTTTTGTCAGTCTTGCTCTCATGTCAAAATATTTATCGCTCACAGTTCGACCTTAGAAACAAGCTCTGTGTTCCCACTATTTCTGAAGGTCAACAATTCTTCTTCAAAGGCTTTATAAGAATACCGCACTGGCTATATAACACATGCTTTACCAGAACCTTCTATTCTAAATTCAACATAACCTTTAGAAGTTCCTCTTGTGGGCATCTGACAAAAGCACTGAGCAAATTCATCAACCATTAAGAAAACACCTTAGTTTCAGTAAGATTCCCTGTTTTTGGCAAGCCTGCATAATATTTACCGCATACACAAGCTTAAATATCTGTACCATTGTTTAAGATGCTAGATAAAAGCTTTTTATTGCATTACAGGCAGGCAGAAAATATAGTGCCTGTGCAGTATGGCAGAATGTTTCTAATTCGATGACTGGAGCCACACAGCGCACTTTAACCATGAGGCAGCCAGCCGCGCTCGCCCCTGCCTCATCCTGGCTATGCCCCTATACGACACGGGGTCGGCCTGCCGGAAGGGTTTCCCAGGCGGCCCCCGGCCGGCCGCTCCGGCAGACAGGGCCGTGCCACTCCAGCTCAGGCAGGAAATTATAAGTGTCACTGTTTATGTCTGCGGGAAAGCGCTTGTCACTCAGCCACATCTCCCGGGCTGGCTGCAGCTGAACCGTCTCATGGCCTCGCTCTTGTTTTGCTCTGCCGGTGACTCTTCCAGCGCTGGAAAGGGCAGAGCTTGTAAATATTCCCCTCTCCAATAGACCACTGTGCTAAAAGCACGCTGCTGTTATTAACAGGCCAACTTCAGATTTAACGCACTCTAGTCTCATAGATATTGAGTGGGTCATTGGGTAGGTTTGCATAGAACACACAGGGCCAGACACTTAACGATATATATATATATCAGCAATTAATAAGCTTGGCATCAACATGCAACGTGGTATCAGAAGTGACATCACAGATACTGGGAACCAGCGGGTCCCAGTTAGGCCCATTTTGTTCTATAGGTGCAGGTACACACATCGAAATGTGACTGACCGCTAGGAAAGTTTAATCGGAGACCAGTCGACTGATGAAATTCCCACCAGTTATAAGTTAAAGTTAAGAGGAAGAATAAGAGAGAGGAAGTATGACCTCTCTAAGATTTAAAGAGTCTATATCCTTGGCTAACAAGCGGAAACCAGATAAACGAAATGGCGATTACAAGTGGATCATGGTTATGTCCCAGCATGCAGTCGTGTGCTCAGGCTTGTGTCACTCCCCAGTGAACCGGCTGCTGGCTTGTGGCTACTGCCCGGCATATCACCCGCTGTGGAGTGAAGGTGTGAATAACAAATTAGTCACAAGCAGGAATTTGCTGGAGCCGTCCTCCACATATGTCCGCCCTCTCGTGGGAGAGCGAGCCTAAGCGTCGTGCCAGATCTTCACACAGATTGAAATCTTAGGCTCCAAGTAAGAGAGGGGCAGGCTCCTGCCGGTGATTTACAGCACCCAACCCCACTCTCTCTCGCTGTCTCTCTCTCTCAAGTCCTTCCGAGGGCCCATTTTTGGAAAAACTCTTGGGCTCACCCCAGCTCAGTCAGGGACCAAGCAGCTGACAGTAGTTCAGGTTTGAAACATGCTTGACTGCTAGAGCCATGGGATCACAACATAGACCTTTCACAATATACTTTATAGTTTTGTCTCTTACTTTTTTTCTTTGCTCACAGAGGACAAACTCAACAGATGGTAGAGCTGCAAGCCTGCAAGCTTCAAAGGGAACATTAATATTGTTTATGACCAGACAATACCCTATGTGTCCACAAGAAATCACAGTACATGAACAGAGACAGAAAACTAAACAGAAACTGGTAGATCATTCACCCTGACATCATCATGATACTGTTCTGTTTCATTTATTGCTGAATGCCCATGCAGAAAAGCAATCACCCAACACAAATATCCCATATGTCTCATGTCCATCACTGCATTCAACTTAGACAAATGTATGTTTCCATATTTAATCTAAAGATGAGAATTTCCCCCATATGGTTTCTTATTCTTTGTTTCTGTTGAATACATGGCGCTATGAAAATGTCATAAGTCGTCCACATGTTCACAAAAAAAATATACGAAATTCACATCTAAGAAAACATAAAAAACTTTGGCGAGTACAGAAGCTTGATAAACAAAGTATCCTGTGGATTTTCAGGCTCCCGTCAGCTGCTTCCTTTGTGTTTTTTCAGGTTACCCGTAGTGTTTTCTTTAGGAGGTTTGTTAAATATTCCTCAATGTGTGTGCAGGAGAAAGCAGTAGCCACAGGAAACATTAACACTGAATGTGTTTTAGCCATTAAACTTAAATGCATTACCTTCTGTAGCTGCTAAAATGCGAAATCCTGGCTATTCCCAGGCCTCACACTCAGTGTGTTATCTCAAAGGGTACGAGCCACTCTGAACCTCAAATCCAATAACAGTCTCAAAGATTCCCTGTCGACTCACAGGATAATTTAGGACTGTGTCGTGCAACAGACAGGGCAGGTTGTTGTTCTATGAGTTTTCCTAGCTAATGCAGAAAGCAAGCCGTGTGACGATGGAATCTGCTAATCTTGGGTCGTAAGGCTGCGACAGAAAGCTAGTCCATCACAGGGCACTTGCGCCGACTACTCTCAGTGGTGCTTGAGAATCACTAGTTTATATAAAACCTGTATCTCTGGATTGTCAAATTGAAGGAAACATTTAGATAATTGAAATTCAACACAGACAGAGTCAGGGCTCATTTTAGCAGAAGGCTAACGTGCAATTTCATGGAATACGTCCAGGAAGTGAATTAGCCCATAAAAAATGGGGAATTTTCATGCATGAATCCCTGGGTACAGTAGGCCAAATCTATCCCTGTGTTAGCTTCAATCATTTTTGCAGGTCTCATTTGTCATTACCACAATTATTCTTGTATTTACCAAGCACAATCACAAGATTTCTGTCTTGCACAATAATATTACAATGTATATTTGGTGGATCGATGTACACGGTGAATTGCATACTGACAAAAATGTACCAGCCAACAGATATGAGCTTTTTCTAACCGGCTTTCCATGTCTACCAGTGTGTTCTTGTAGGTAGTAGGATCAATGCTGAAGGTAGCCCACAGCTCTCTCTTTAAGAGAGCCGGGCTCATGGCAGCGAGCACACAGGTCTGGAATGTCCACCAGCGTAGGGGGGAACCTCTTAAAGTGCCTAGATTCCAGCACAGACCGACTCAAGTAACATTCCTCCAAACCCTTTCCCCCTTCCCGTGACCACTACCCTGCATGCCTAATGTTGCCAGTGAGGTCAAACTGCTTCCACTTCCTGAGTGTTTCTTGGCTCTGTGCATACATCCGAAGACTAGTTCCTTACCCAGGGATGAAATCTGTTACAAAACTCCAATCAGATCACAACCTTCGGCATTAAAATAGCTTGATGCACTACATTTGTACTGGCACATTTCAGGCCACAAAGGGCACTTAAGAGCAATGGAATGCTTTTGATTATGAGCTCTTAAGTAGGGCTTAGCTACAGTGTTTTGGTGCCAGCTTTTTCTGAGCCCTTAAGGAGGCCACGTTGAGCACAATGGCGCTTGAGCGCGGGAGAGCCTGCACAGAAGAGAGTAAACATCAACCTCGTGGAGGCTCCGTCCATGGAAATTGCACTCTTAAAAACATAACCAAGGAGACTCCAACACAAACTGGAAATGACAGAACTCTAACAGATCTGAATGAAGAGGACGAAAGCCAGTAAGAAAGGGAACCTGACCTGCATGTAATGTCATAGGAGGGTTCAACCAGCACTACAGTTTCAACACAACTAATTCCTGGATTGTAATAAAACAACTTGTTTTAACATCCCTTACTGATTAACAGATGTCTGCAAGTCTCCAGCAATCTCTATGTGCATACCTATTTCTTCAGTGTTCATTTCTGGCATAAAGTAGCCAATGGGTCACAAATCCCTTTCATGTTAGGTTGTTTACTAAATTCCTTTTGCAACCCATCTTCACTCCTCTGCATCCTGTTCTTAGGGAGATTAAAAAGCCTGGGCCAAAGATTAAAGATTTATAATCTCAAAATGATTTTTAGTTACAGTCTAGGGAGTGGCAGTGCTCTAGAGAATCAAACGGCCAGCTCATCAGAAACACTTAGACGAGGTATCAGCACTGCAGGTGACCATGGTCAGCATGATACGCCAGATGAGGGAGGACCGAAACGCTCTCCCTTTACCCTGCTAATGCTCTTAACTGCCTTGGAAGCCAGAAGTGTTGAAGAGGCATCAAAACCAGAGCCAAGGTCAGTTGACCAAAGAATGTCTGGGAGGCTCCCTTGCCTATATTACATATCGCCCACTCCCTCTGCTCAAGGATTAAAGCTCCAACCTTGAATCCGCTCCACGGCACAGCGGCCACAGCGTTCCAGCACCAAATAAGAACCAACGAGCTGTCATTTGGACCTAGAGGAGCTTTCTGGTTTCACTCTCTGGCCTTCCTAGCTCTGCTAGATGACTAAACCCAACAAACATAACCCAAGTAAAAACAATCGGCAGTAAAATTTGCACAAAATAAATTCCTTCCCAAATGTAACTGCTTCCTAAATGCGCAAGGATGACTGATGCCTTAAGATGACAAGATTTTCTTGATTATTAGTTATATTTTGTTATTTATTGTTCATTTTTCATCTTGCACAGTACATGATGTATGCCTAAGTTTGGGCTTAGGTACTATCGAGATCTAAAAGGGTGTTCATGCTAACTTTGGCCGCCCCCAGCTTTTGGTCCAGCTTTGGAGATTCTCCGACTACTTCTCCTGATCCATGGCAAGCACATTCTCAGCTGCCAAAAATACATGCACTGTCTAAACACTGGCAAGAGAATGACGTTCTGTGGAAAGTGGGCACTGTTTGAGCAATCCAGAGTCAGATGCAGAAATCAGTCACAACAATGTGTGATTTATGGATTGCTCGGCTGGTCCTGGAAGCCCCAAACAGTCTAAACCATTTATTCGCATCCACCAAAAGCAGAGCATAACCTAGCATTAGTGGGCAATAGCATAGCCACCTACAAATTTGCACAGTTGCAAAGGGGTTTCCCCAGTAGACGGGGGTCACAGAAGGGGCTTATGGGTATGCCTGTCATGCCTCCAGTCTCCTAAGGCTAATTTTAACAAACTTTAAAGGATTTTTAATTCCTAACACTGACCAGAAAGGTCTCAGCATCCCACTAACAAACCACTATAACCGTAAGGTATTTATTAACTGGCAAATATGGTTTCATTGTGCCACTAACAGACTGCCACGATCCCAAAGTTCCATTAGAAAACTACTGTGATCTCACTGTCCCACTAACAGACCACTGTGGTCCCAGAGTCCCATTAACATACCACTGTGACCTTGAGGTACTTATTAACACACAGCTGTGATCCTACTACCATCTACAGCATTGTAGTATAGAGATGTATCTACAGCAGATAGGCCAACTGTGAGGAATACAGAGGCTAACTTAATTTAATCAAGCAATGCCTGTAGAGCAGCTTTCCAATATTTAATTTAAAGGTAAAAACATGTCTGCGTCATTATAAGGTAACACTGTACATTTACTGCACCTTCATAATGCATTCATAGAACATTCAGTGCACCTTCATAATGCATTCATAGAACATTCATAAGCAGCATGTAAGTATATCTTAGTATCCTAACATAGAATAACAGCTTTAATATACATTAATAACAAATATTATATGATAATAGCCAACATCATAATTGTATGTTATTTATTATTAATGTATTTTAAAGCTGTTAAGGTATGTTACAATGTTAAGGTATACTGCAGGCACACAGATACGCATGCAGACACACATGCACGTAGATACACACACACACACACACGCACGCGTGCACAGACACCCTTCAGCCAGACAGGAGACCTATTCTCAGTGTCAGTAGGTCAATTGCTGTCATTAATGAAGCATGGCAGTTCTGACTGTCCTTAACCCCGGGCTATGTCTGCCAAAATACGAGCTCACGAGACACACCCTCCCTCTCACGCGCACGCTGCTCCTGAAAAAGCTACCCAGCTGAAATGTGGCAGCACGCGGTATCATTACTCTAGGAGGGCAACCTGCCGTATATCAGACACGTAACCTCAAGGCAGCTTACGGAATGGAAGACCTTTACAGTTGGATCTTTACATCTGCTTTACATCACTTTTCGTTCCCGTCATGTGCTAAGAATTTTTACAGGCCCAGCATCTTTGACTTTTCCAGTGTCTAACAGAGTAATAATAATATTACAGAAACACAGAGAACAGTTGAGTAGTAAGCCAAGTACAGCACTTTCTCCCTTATCTTCTGCTCCAATGTAAATAGCAAAGTGTATGCTCAAGCCTGGCCAATCACACACTCTCTTTGGGAAGTGGGCGGGGCTACAGAATGTCTTATACGGTCACGTGCGCTGGCTGGCAAATTCCAGTGAGTCCGGCTCGCTGTTTCAGAGGGGGATCGAGACATGCTGTGCGTGTCAACGACTGGGAAGCTAAATTAAACAAAAAACCTGCCCGGTGTTTCTTTCTATCCTCTTTTTTTCCCCTTCACAAAACACCTGCGCAGAGTTAAAATTGCAAATGGGGGGTGTGTTCACACAAGAGCGATTCGCCCTTACAATTCAGCACAAATACATCATTAAAGCGCCGCTTTGGCACTGACAGGCGCTCAAATGGAGGACACCTGCGGCCCGGCCAACAGCGGCGGGGAGACGGGATCTGTTAAGACAACAAACCAGGGGCACTTCCCCGACAAAGGGGGCCCGTCCGCTGACAGCTGCCTGTGCCGGCTACCGCCCTGACTTCTCACCCAGACCACTTCCGGCCCGTGTTGCTCTTGGAAAGGCGCCCCTCCGGACCGGCATCCTTCCTGCTCTGTTCATTCAGCTACCAGGCCACGGAGGAATGCCAATCCATGCGCCGGAACGTCGCTGAGGAATTTCCAAAGGGCATCCACTGGATTCCAATGAAAATTCGTGTTCCTCTTCATCTCCGGTGCAGGCTCAAGGTTCAAGCACCCCGGTGCCCACATTCCCAACCTGTTCTGACCTGACACCCCAGGCTGCTCCCCTATGGCATCTATGTAAACACCAATAATGTTTCTGCTCTTACAGACCTCATACACTCAATGGGTTAAGCCTCCGTGCCTGTGATCGGAAGGTTGCCGGTTCAAGCCCGGCCTCAGCACGTCCTGACCGCCCCCCCCCCCCCCCCCCCCCCCCCCCCCCACCCCCACCCCCCCCCGCCCCCCCCCCCCCCCCCCCCCCACCCCCC
>JAODKM010000016.1:16339685-16352380 GCA_026780845.1 Petrocephalus sullivani | reverse complement strand
GGGTGACCCCCCCGGCCCTGGGGGCGGAGGGGGGCCGCTTCACCCCCGCCCGCCACCGGTCCCGCCCCCCCCCCCCCCCCCCCCGCCCCAAGTCCCTGGGTGCCGAAAGAGGCGCCCTTCTCAGGGAGAGCAAGATTGGAGGAGGTGAAAAGAGAATTTCCCCATGGGGATTAATAAAAAGCATAAATTATTATTATACATATTATGAAGCGGACATTTAAGTATGTGTAACTATTCCCACTACTGACTGCAGCACACACTCCTGCAGAAATGTTCTCCGGGGACTTAGCTGAGATTCTGCCTTGTCTGAGCATAGTTTAAGGCAGTTTCTCCGCATTCTGCCCACTGTATATGCAGCAGGTAATGATGCTGTTTTGTAATGGCAGGTTCCCATTAATAGGAGTATCTGGTGACGGGTAACTCATACACAAGAGGCTAGAGGACGCCCAGGTGGCCATGGGGTGCTTCAGACACCGGGAAAGTGAAACGAGGGAGCAGCAAAGGCCCTTTTCTAGCTGGGGGGGGGGGGGGCAGGAGCAGCCAGCCCTATTAGCAGAGAGGCGCGGATACGCGCACATGGCGGCCTTCCTGTAGCATGAGCTCAGGACCACTGTAACCAGCTTCGTGGGGGGGCCGGGGGTAGGGGGTACGGCAGGTGCTGAGAGAGCCTTTCAACACAAACATTCTCGCCTCGTACCTCGCGTTCTGGCCACGGAAGCGTCCCGTGGCGTGCGTGCGTTGCGAGCTGCCCTGCGGCGCCCTACGGGAACAGCTGGGGGGTGTGCTCTGTGAGGGGGGGTCACCGATTAGGGGTTCATTCTGCCTTTTATAATTCTGAGTGTGGGGGTACAGGAGGAGGTGCACAGTCTCAGATACGCCTGCAGATCCCATGGCGTCTGTCACACCTCATGTTGTGCAATATTTTTAGTTTGCTAGTCCAGGACTTTTAAAATCCCAAATGACTCAATTTATTTATTTGGAGCAATGCAATGGGTTGCCACCTCATCCTGGGTTAGTCCCTGCTTGTGGCCATTGTTTCCAGTATCGGATATGGAACCCCATGGTACAAAATCAATTAATGATTGATTATTGATTTATGTAGATGGTCCTAGATTTGGTACTTTGTGGAAGTATACAGCAGCTGGATACGGCAAATTGGCGCAAAGCGGCAGCCCTCCTTACTCTCATGGGGCTCGCTCCCGGCTGCTCCCACCCAACAGCACCTCTGTAGCTTCTCCCCGGGCGCCAGGGTGTTGTGGGGCTGACACCCCGCGGCCGGACCAGATCTGGCCCAGACAACAGACCAATAAACACAGCTGGTGAGAAAACAGAAGTTCAAAGAGCTGGCGGAGGCGTATCGACGGGCCTGTTCCGGTGGGCCGCGGCCGGCACACGTGTGCGCTTTGTACCTGGCTAATTGGCCCCTGGAACCGTACCCTGCTGACTCTTTACAGCATACAGAGAGCGACACGAGCGAGTGAGGAGAGACCAGCGCGGGCCGCAGTCACACAGAGAGCGACACGAGAGAGTGAGGAGAGACCAGCGCGGGCCGCAGTCACACAGAGAGCGACACGAGCGAGTGAGGAGAGACCAGCGCGGGCCGCAGTCACACAGAGAGCGACACGAGCGAGTGAGGAGA
This sequence comes from Petrocephalus sullivani, assembly GCA_026780845.1. Lineage (NCBI taxonomy): Eukaryota > Metazoa > Chordata > Actinopteri > Osteoglossiformes > Mormyridae > Petrocephalus > Petrocephalus sullivani. The sequence continues at coordinate 16,350,741 of JAODKM010000016.1, read as the reverse complement.
GACTAGCGCGGGCCGCAGTCACACAGAAGCCTGACACGATCGCCGTGACAACACACATCTCTGAGTCTGCCAGCAGCCCCAGAATCAAGGCCATGGCCCCATTTGGGACTTTTTTCCCAGAACCTTAAAGTAACGAATAAACCATGTGGCAACGCTTCAGTTATTTATTTTCATTTGATTTCATTTCACTGATTACGTTGACACTAATTAAAGAGGTTTAGCCTACTTATAATGTGCTGTGAATATGTGGCACTGCTGGGAATTATACGGGCAATCGCTTTGGAAAGAGCTTTTACTGTCAGTTTATCGCACAATATTTAACACCAAGACAAAAAAGACAAAGCAGCATCGTTAACTTTTGTCTTCACATCAGCAGATCCAATGGAACCAGAGATGGCATCCTCATGCCATTCAGTCCAGAGAGGGAGAGAGAGAGAGACAGAGAGAGAGAGAGAACGTGAGAGAGACAAAGACAGAGAGTCAGAGAGAGACAAAGACAGAGAGTCAGAGAGACAGAGGAGACAGGGTTAGAGGCCGAAAGAGAGACAGAGGGAGAGAGAGAGAGAGAGAGAGAGACTGCCTGGCCCATTGGAGGTTTTCCGAACAGTTTTTCTGGGAAACTGAGGAACTCTCCTTTAGGATAGCACAGAGCCATGACAGAGCCATGACACAGAGCCTGACGGAGCTGCCTAGCCACTTGGGGGGTGGGGAAGGAGGGGCAATCTCACAGCAAAAACAAATAGCAGGAAATACTTCAATGCTCAGAGGATAACTTGTGGGGCGCTAAGAGGTTTCCTGGTGCACCGTGAAGTCGGGGCAGGGGCCATGCCGAGAGCGACGCCCACTAAGCCCACTAAACCTGCGAAACCCGCTCTCCAGTGATTCCACAGAATTCCGCTCTGGAAGGGGCCCGAGACACGTGGCCGGCAGCTAAGCTCTCGCGCTCAGCTAGCCGTTCGGGCCAGGCCGCGTCGCCTACGACACACTCGGCTGCTCTCGCTCTTAGCTAGCCGCTCGGGAAAGGCCGCGTCGCCTACGACACACTCTGCCACTCTCCCGCTCAGCTAGCCGCTCCGGCCAGGCCGCGTCGCCTACGACACACACGGCGCCAGCCTTGAAGTCCCGCTCCTACTCAAAAGAGAGAAAAAAGATCAAAAACAAAGCGCATCCTAGCATAGAGTGTTTGTGCATCCAAATCCCAGTAGGCGGAGCCCCCCCTGTCTGCCGGCCCCCACTCTCACGCCTCCACACGCGATGTGCACCTTAAGAGTGCGCCCTGACATGTCTCCTCCATTCAACGACAGGCCTGGATCCACAGATCAAGCGGATTTGGGGCTGACGGCCGCTCGGGGCGACGCGGCTGAAAGCGAGGCCTGCCGCCGCCGTGCCACGCTCATCTGTTTGCTTTCTCAGATTTGTATTGAATCGGCACAGCTGGGCCGGATTCCTCGCACTAACCGGCTCACCGCCCCTCATCTGTTTTATCTCCTCATCTTTTCTGCAGGACACGGAATAATGATCCAAGGTGTGTTCAGGACAGTCGGAAAGCTTTCAGCGATATACTTGGGTGCTGTTCCATTCCTCTTTCCTTTGAAATGTAATACACAGGAGGGCTGCTTAGTTTGAATTACAATGAGTTCCTGCTTATGTACAGCACCGTGCTAAGTTTAAAACGTGCTGCTTCTCCCCATTCGTTTGTAGTACATCTAGTAATAAATGGTTTCCAGACAATACTGCAGATACGTTTAGAGCAGCATTTTTTGCTTATTCATTTACACCCCAATAAAACGTGTATTAAATGCACCTTTACTGCAGAATAAAGTGCACTCTTCTTTCCATGGTCATATCAGTGGCGAGTTTGTTGAATGTGTTTCTATAGGTACCTGGCAACTACGACCAATAAAAATGGAGTGGGTCTGTCAGGAGGCAGCCTCTCGGTGTGCGATGCCTTTGTACCCTGCGCCGTGCTGTCAAACTGCTGCTGACACTTGTGAGACGCGTCTGAAAAACCCGACGCTTTCCTTCACCACCTCTGCGTTACGCTGCCTGTGGCCATCAGTCCACCCCGCAGAGGCAAACCGCGAAGCCTCACTCCGCCGTCTCTGACTTCCTCCACAGGCGCCACATTTACAGTGCGCTTCCTCACTCGGCCACAGGGAGAGGGGGCAGCAGAGAGCTAGGAGGTACTGACATGCATAGGTATCAGTGCCCTGACCCTGAGAGCTGGCTATCTGAATGGGCTCCGGCCTTGCACTGTTTCCTCTCTCGAGCCGTTGTCTGGCTTCATTAATAAATGGCCAACGGTGTGCGCCTGTGCTCATTTAAAGGGCCGGACAGGGGGAGGCCCAGGGGACAGGGTCCATGTTAAAGGCATGACTAATACCATCCTGTTTCTGTGTCTAGATAGAAATCCTACAGTCTGTATATTTAAGGATTATCACCGAATTTGGTGCATGAGAAACAGCCATAATTTTTCCCCTTATTATTTTTATACATTTCATATAAGGAGCAAGCAGGTAGGTTGGGTGGAGGCATCCTGGGAGACCAGTAACATCTGCTACTGCCAGGCTATGAAACCAGTAACAGTCGGCCCATACTGGGACCGTTTAGGCAGAGTGCAGAGCATGCCTCTGAGGAAAGCACTTGGGTCCCGAAAAACAGAGCCGCCCCCCCCATTTCTGTCGGGGGGGGGTCATATGCAATGTTAGCCTTTTTCACAAATCGACTTACACGCCTGCTTATCGTACGTCTTATCGCTGTGCCGGCTAGTAGGACATACATAGCATTTAGCCATTGCGGGGGGGACAGAAACGCACCCAGACGCCCAGGAGAGGCGCGGAGTCCATCGGCACTCTCACACACCACTGGCCCTAACCCTAACCCCTAACCCTAACCCTTATACCCAGTTGCTCCAGGACCTGCCTGTCCTTGCTTTCTTAATTGTGGATAAAAGCATCTGTTAAATTAGTTATTGTACAGAATGAGGGCACAGTAAACACAGTACAGTTGGTCCCAAAGCGGGCCGTTGGCAGCACAGGCGGCAGGTCGAGTTCTGGCCCTTGTCGGCGACCTTCCTCCCACGTGAGGCAGGTGACGGGCTCCAGACGGGGAGGCGGCGAGAAGCCACTATCTGGGCCTTGCCACATCCATCATTCACTATCAGCAGGTCAGGGACTAGCAGGCGGGAAGCAGGAAAGCAAACAGCCAGAGCCAGCGACAGAGGTGCACTTTGGTTGTGCGCCTCCCGGGTTTCCCTCTGCAAACATCTCAGACCCCCAAACATGTTTAAAAACACTGCAGATCAAACACCGCCTACCATCGTTATCATGCTAACCACACATTATTGCTCTCTATTTGCGTAGGATTAACTCGACGCACGCTGCACCATGTTATGTCCAAGCGGGACGCCATATTCCTGATCGTGACTGTGCTGTCCAGTGTGTTGCCAATCAAGGACTCCAAGAACGAGAAGGTGACACAGTTGTTTTGAGGGGCCTAAAGACTGGACCACAGGCTTGAGAGTGGACAAGAGGGCTTCAAGCGGCTAGCCTCGCAGGCATGGGTGTCACACCACCCCCCCGACAGATGAGGTGGTGCCGCTTTACAGCCCGGGTTGGCTTGCTGAGCAGGTGTGGCTCCCAACCAACCACCCCCGGACCAGGAGCAGCGGAAGGCAGGAGAAACTGGAAGACGAAGCCAGCACCATATCGGTTATTTAAAGGGCCTCTTCGTTCTCGTGATCCTGGCAGGGGGAGGTGTCACAGGAACACGAACTCGACATGTGTCTCTTTTTGGGCAGTGGGGTTAATGTGTAACTGATAAGCGCAGGCTTGTCAGCTCACTGCCACAGCCCTTCTTATCTATCTGCTGAAGGGTGCCCCCCACACCAGCACCAATCAGCCGCCAGCACCACAGCTCCCAGCACCAATCAGCCGCCAGCACCACAGCTCTTAATCACACATCAGTATTTGACAACAAATTTGTGCAATGCCTCAAATGGAAGGGGATCAGACACCCATGCAGTGGTCACACACTTTAGCTACACACACTGATCACATGATACATGACATGATGCGCTTGCCAAATGTAAAGTTGCACTTTATTTTTGGACAGATCACAAAAAAGTTTCAAAATATTGAGTATACATCTCACATACTATTTACAAATTAACCTAGAATTGCAAAGAAAAAAAAGTAATTCCATGTCATAGAAAACTCCTTCCATGAGAACACTGTCTAAGCCCTTGTGAAATGTATCCCACACACTGTTTTGGCCAGTAGGGGGGGGCGGACTTTCGCTGTTCCTGCTGCTCTGTGATTGGCAGTGCCTACTGCTCTCCCGGGGCCCTACCATCCCCATCTCCCTGCCTGCAGGGGTGCCCCTCTCACCCACACCACCCCCCCCAAATCCCCTTACATTCCAGGCCTGGGTCTCAGCCGTGACTAACTCGATTTGTTCTGCAAAGGTCCTCGTCACAAGAGTTTTTACCCTAAATCTCTGTAGTCAATTGATTAGACCTAATAAGTCCTCAAAGCGCATAACAAATCCCCCCCCATTCCCTAGGAAAAAAAACAGTGCTTAAACAACCAGCCACAACACAATGCATAACACAACACACTCATGCAGCCGCTGCAACCCCGGCCTGTCCGTCATCCCACCCCCGGGGCTGGGGGGCGCCGGCTCAGCGCGGTCAGCGTTTCACATTCCGTGGCATTCACAGCTGGAGGATAACAGCAGCTGTGGTCACATAGCTTCCTCGCCAGCACAGAACCACAGGCAGGGTAAGGGCACAGGCAGCACAGAACCACAGACAGGATGAAACCACAGACGGGACTGACAGACAGACAGGACGGGACCACAAACAGCATAGAACAACAGACAGATCAGGGTCAAAGGCAGTACAGGGCCTGGGAAAGCACAGAACTATAGACAGTACAGAACAGAACACAGGATAAGACCACAGACAGCACAGAACCACAGACAGTACAGAACACAGGATAAGACCACTAATAAGACAGTACAACAGACAGGATAGGACCACAACTCTGTTCTTAAACACACTGAAAATTGTATAGCAACACTGTCTTCCTAGTGCTTCTCATAACCACCTATAAGAGATCTCCTGACTCCTTGCAATAAGTGAGGGATATAGAAAAAATAAGAAAATTACAATCATCTCATCCATCCATCTCATCCATCCATCCAGCAAAGAGATACGGGACACTGTCACAATCAGCATAATGAATAATTCACCCTCTACATGAAAAACGCAGATAAAACCCAGGAACAAAGCATTTCGCAGAAAGTTGCGGTTTCTCATGTGGTTGTATTCCGGCTGCGTCGACTTCTTCTATGAATACGTTTGCCCAGCCGCCCCATGTACAGACAGGGGCTGGTTTTCTTACTGGGCCAGTTTGGGGGGTTTATTTCGAGCGCACGGCACATGCCCCCCCAGCACCCCCACGCAGACTAATTCAGCCAGTGGCGTGAAATGGATCTGTCAGCGTCGCAGCCTTGTACCTGTCATTACGTGACGGCGCTGGCAGCAGCGACGGCCTGAGGTGGCCGTCGCCATATATGCCCGTCCTGCCCGCCCTCTACCGGCTAACCACAGCCGCACCACACTGAATGTTCGAAAAAAATGTGTATCCTCCATGCAATCCTGGAATTTCCACATTTCCAGTGCATTTTGCAGACACTTTTGTTCAAAGCAACATAAAGGCGAGGCAGATCACAAAACATACTCTTCCGTCCTGTGTCAGATACTATGCTACTATTATTATTCCTACTATTATTATAATTACTATTACGATTGTTGATGTTGTTGTTGCTTAGCAAACCGTTTCAGCCGGTACAGTAGAGCCCCGGCTGTAACTGAGACCCGTTTCGTTTCGGTTGCTAGTGCACAAATACACAGAAATACACTTGCAGGGACCCCGTCTCTGCATAAGGAAATCGAATCAGTTTCATCGCATGCTTTTTAATTCAGGCCTGGGACTGGCAAGGCCGACATACGATGCTTTCGCATACTTCGGATTCTGACTCTTTCCCATTCCCTCTTCTCATCTTGCGCCGTTTCCGCACTCAAAGCACGCCCCGTCCAGTTTGGTCCAAAGCCAGGACGCTTCGTTCAGCCACTATTTGACACAAGGCCGGGGTTTCCAATTTCCCGATTTTCTGTTATCTAGTTATTTTCTGTATTTTTCTTTTTTTTTTTTAAGAAAAAAAAACTGCAATTTAGTAACAAAATTCAGCATCATAGCCTTTTGTGATGACTATATTTTTCATGAAGGATGAGACCCCGTTGATACTGGTTAATGGAATAGCTACTCGAGGTAGTGCAGCTTTTGGCAAACCGGACATGCACATGTGGGCACTGAGCCAGCCAGTCACAGAAAGAGCTTTTCTGGTTCGGTTTCGGCTCATATCAGTGTTTGAAATCTGCCGATATAAGTTCCTTCAGACCTAAGCTGAGAAAAGAAACAAGACACTTGAAGAATATTAAGGCTTCTTTCACCATGTGATACTCCTCTATCTCGATATACCTGCGTGAGAAAATGTGCATTACCAGCCTGGTTTTTAATGCATTCTAGCCTTGAATGTGCTTGTTCCACTCCGTAATCCAAAAACCAAGAAAGCTGGACATAAGCATTCAGCATCAAACTTTACTAACTTGGCATGGAAAGTCAATACTACTATCAGTAAAAGTAATACATGATCATTTAATCTGATGATAAAAACAGCTGGTCATCTGGACTTTGAATGCCCAGAAGTAAATACATTCAAAGCATGCTGGGATTCAAAGGAGTCCTAACACTGGCTGAGAGCAGGTAAATTGTATTGGCAAGAAAAGTACCTTGGTGGGACAAAACAGGCATGTCTTAAATTACTACGGTACACTCATAAGTCCCAGAATACTCTCTCAAAGAACTGCATTCGAACACTGCAAGGCAAGAGCTACTCTACAACTTTTAGGTTTATTTTTTAAATATCTAAATGGTATCATTTAGTTACCCAGTCCCTTTGCAGGACATCTTGAATCAGAATAGGACAACATCTATTAAAATTGACAGGCATTGGCCTTTTAAGATTTCATCCTCAGCATAGACGTTCCTACCATGTCCTATTTATTGCCTGTAGTATCAGCATCCAGCTATAATATCTCAAATACCAAGTGATAACACATTAACTAATATAATTGCTTTCTGTCTGCATGCACGTGCCCTGTGATGGACTGGCACCCCCCCCTTCCCATCCCCCGCCAGTGTGCCTTGAACTTCTGCTACCTAGAGTAAGCTGCAGGTCCCACTGTGACCCTGACCAAGATAAGCATTATGATGGATGGACAGAAACACTCTGTGATCCAGTTATATCTAATAATTCAAGGCTTTTAGGAAGGCAAGACAACATTCCCATGTTCTTCTGTTAGTGTGTCCAGTTCATTAAAAATATGAAAAAATGTTTACAAAGTATGACTGTGTAGTTAAAAGGGTGAGAGGTAGAGCACAGAGACCCACAGCCAGTCCCAGCGTCTCGCATATCAGGGCATACTGCGGGTGAGCGCTCAGCGGTTCACAATAAAGGCCATCTTACTGCAGTCCAGTAGAGCAGCTGTTCTTTCGTCATCAGTCACCAACACTGAGAACCCCAGCTAGCCCTTGGCACTAAGCTGCCGTCTTCGCTATATAACTTCCAAGTGGAGAGAATGCCAAGTTCTCCTCATAATACTCCTTCTGCTGCCCCACGGTAGGACTCATTCTAATACGGAGTCCGGTACGGCTGACCTCAGTCCTGGTTCTGTTTGTCCTCGGTAGCTCTCATCCTAATATGGATTCCGGTACAACTGATCCCAGTCCCGGTTCTGTCCCCTCACGGTACAAGTCATCCTAATACCGTTACCGGTATGGCTGATCCCAGTCCCGGTTCTGTTCCTCCACCGTACAAGTCATCCTAATACGGATTCCATGGCTGAGCCCAGTGCTGGTTCTGTTCCTCCACGGTACAAGTGACCCTAACACGGATTCCGGTATGGCTGATCCCATTCCATGGCAGAAACCTGGTAGTTCAGCTCCACCACAACAAGATCCACCCACATGACAGATGGAGACTCCTGTCCACACAGAAAGGTTAATCTCTCAACGGCCAGCATTCCGATCCCCCTACCCAACCCCATCCACTCTCACACACATCACACATTCCTGCTTTAGTGAGGATTCCACAGCGACAGCTGGTCTAATAGAACCAGTGAGTGTGTTGGCACCTTAACCCCCCCCAACAGAACCCCCCCCCAGAACCACAGGCAGGCAGTCAGTTCTTCTGAACAAATGTCTTCAGTTGTGCCAAACAGAATCCCCTGACTGACGACACCTAGAAAAAGGTCAGAAATACGCTCAAAATTCTTGAAGACCAGACCCACATAAGGAATAATATACTCAGAGTATAAAATACCGGCCATGGTGACATGATGGCAGGGAATAGGCAAACGGTGCCCAGGAAATACATCGATTCTATCCAGCAAAGCACTCCGGCAGTTATCTGATGGTCAGTGGTTAGCAGGAGAGCACTCTTCCATGAGCTGATTCATGCACATGTCAGTGTTTCCAGTGTCAAACTGTCCAGGCTTTTCCACCCACAAACACAAGGATCCCAGTGGATCTCCACTAGAAAGAACACAGACGTTTTCACAATGGAGCTACTATATACATTTTACGAGACATTTATCTGTGTCAGGAGTAAGGGATAGTGTATTGTGTACGTAAGCCGTGCTGAGACATGCAAATGATCATATATATATATATAGCACATTGTAATTCACACTCAGCTCTCACTGTTATTTTCAAATTCACCTAATGAGACGCAAATCCTCGACTGACAAGCGGCTGCACACGAGCACACATTGTGTATGAGGCAAGTGTAGCCCTACATTCATTAGTCTGCACATAACGGCAGAGCACTTCAGAGGGAAACAGGACCGGCCCCTTTAAAAGTTCATCACCGGCTGATCAAAAGGAGGTAGCTAATTAAAGTTAACTCAAATGAGGGGAGCGCACGCTTACGCACGCACACACATGTCCGCGGCCCAATGAGCACAGCGGGAAAGGTGCACAAGCCTTCCAAAAGAATTCCTAATAAAAAGGAGGAGGAAGAGGAGGAGGATGGATGGCATCCAATGACTGAGCTCTTCGGCTGCTGAGTCTGGTGTCGAGGTGAAGAGACTGAGTGGGAGGCAGGACCATGGAGGGGGTCTTTCAGAGCTGTGTCTGCCAGCCTCGGCCTTGTTTTCTCCAAACCCAGCCAGCCGTCACTGCTGCCACCATTCCTTTCAGCACAGAACAAAACGGGCGCCTGAGCCAAACCCAGCCATGACTTATCATAAGCGCAGCAAAAGGGGGCCCCCGGGGGCCGAGGCTGGGGGACACCGCTGCCCCCCTCCCCCAGGGCTCCCACGAGGAACACCCACACGACAGCCGAGATGAATATCTGCAAGTACGTGGTCGGCATGTGCCGCTACATCATCACCAAAGGCCCGAGAGTGGTGGAGGGGGTGGGGGGGTGCCATAAAAAGAAGCCTGTCCATTTTCTGCCCCCACTGTCCAGGCTCTGCAGGACGGTAGCCGTCTGCAGCCTGGTGCTTCCTTCCAGTCCCCCCCAACCCGCAGGCAGTACAGCGCTACTGCGACCCACTATCATTGTAACATTGTAACACTGAGCACAGCTACGAGGCCCCCCTTCCCCTCCTGCCGGGGTCTCGGCCAACTCTCTGGCTTCTCCTGTTTTCGCTCCCTTGCCGAGCAGCCGCGGCCCTCCAGGTCCCCTGCCCCCATCCAGCCAGGCCGAGGAGCTTCCAGGGCCCCGACGGCTCGCCCCGCTCCAAGAGGCCAGCCGGTCTCCGGGGGTGAAACTCTACAGGAAATGGCTGGAGGAGCTGATGGGGGAGAACGGTGCCTCGCAGATGTCGGGGGCTGGCGGTGGGGCACTGTTACTCAGTTTGCTTTTCAAACAAGTCTGGCCCTGAGAGGGGGTCTGTCCGGCCCCAGGACCCAGACTCCAGCCACAGCAGGCCATGTAGCACGTACACCTAGGGGCTATCGCCAGGGGGACCATTTGCAAAAATAAGTTACATGCTCAAGCTCAGCTCCCGACGTAGGTTTGCATCAGGATACTGTGCTGAATGGTATAGAGTCAGGGTTTCAAGCTGACTCTAACCTCCCGAATAAAGTTCATGAGTGTAGTAAGGCCCCTGTGTTGCAGGCGGGCTGGTATTTCACATGTGCCGCCTTCTTCAGTCATAACCAGCCTTGATGACTCAAGATGAGATGTGAGAGATACCGAGGCTGCCTATGAGAGGATGAGGGCACAGCTACCGAGCCGAACACTGACCCATGCAGGTTTTTATTGGGGTTTTTTTCCGGGGGGTGGGCGCATGTTACACCCATTCAACAGCTTAGACCTGCAGAGTCAGAAGGCCAGAGGTCAGCACAGTCATGGAAAAGGCAAAGGCTTGGTATAAGGAGGGAGCACGGGCCAGTCGGTACTGACTGTGCCTAGGCGGCCGCCACCAGTGACCATCGTGCCCTTCTTCCCTGAGGCCGGACGTGGCTTGCAGTACCACGGGACTAACGGGGGTCAGGAGGGGAGGAGCTTTGTGTGTGTGGGGTGGGGGGGGTTCTGACATGTGACATACACACAGCTGCCGGGTAGAGCAGGCCCAAAACAAACACACGAGCCAAATCTACAGGAAGACAAGGGAGACTGTATCCAGTCGTGGGGGGCTGGGGGGGAGGGGGGGTTTCAACATCTCATTTGTAATGGCACCAAGAGGACAGCTGCTGCTGGGGGGAAAGGAAGAAGAGGGACAAGCCGAGAGCAGCAGGGGGGAGGGGGGGGGTAGAGAGAAAGAGGGGGAGAACGAGAGAGAGGGAGACAGAGAGAGAGAGTGAGAGGGAGACAGCCAGAGAGAGAGAGCGAGAGGGAGACAGCCAGAGAGACAGAGAGAGAGAGCGAGAAGGAGACAGCCAGAGAGAGAGAGCGAGAGAGAGACAACCAGAGAGAGAGA
>JAODKM010000016.1:16314754-16333174 GCA_026780845.1 Petrocephalus sullivani | reverse complement strand
GGTGGCAACCATGTCTCCGTTTAACGACAGTAAATTAACTTAATACACTTCCTCTGGCCTAATGCCGGCAATAAAGTGGGGGAAATGGAGAAAGAAGGGAGGGGGGAGCAGGCAATTACATCCATCATGTGGGACCCTGGGCCAGTGAGTTCCTGCCTGGGGGGCGGAGGGAACTGCAGAGCTGCGGGCCTGGCCCTGTCAGCCACACAGCCGCGGGCCTGGCCCCATTAGCCACACAGACCCGGGCCTGGATCCGTCAGCCACACAGACCCGGGCCTGGATCCGTTAGCCACACAGCCGCGGGCCTGGATCCGTTAGCTACACAGCTGCGGGCCTGGATCCGTCAGCTACACAGCCCTGGGCCTGGATCCGTCAGCCACACAGACCCGGGCCTGGATCCGTCAGCTACACAGCCGCGGGCCTGGATCCGTTAGCCACACAAACCCGGGCCTGGATCCGTTAGCCACACAGCCCTGGGCCTGGATCCGTCAGCCACACAGCCGCGGGCCTGGATCCGTCAGCTACACAGACCCGGGCCTGGATCCGTCAGCCACACAGACCCGGGCCTGGATCCGTCAGCCACACAGACCCGGGCCTGGATCCGTTAGCTACACAGCCGCGGGCCTGGATCCGTTAGCCACACAGTTGCGTGCCTGGATCCGTCAGCCACACAGCTGAAAGCCAGGCACCAGTACACAATGCTATCCTACTGTGGGAAGGTCTAACTGGGGAAACAGGAGTCCGTCTGCCCTCACCCAACGCTCTGGTAGGCGCTGCTGCACGGGTATGGGGGTGCCTGTTCCTGGAAACACACCAGCTGCTCTGGGCCAGTTGCACACAGCACCCCACACACCCAAAAATAGACACAGCTGCTCCTCGAGGCTCCCTGTCCGTCCCTGTCTATTGGCTATAATATTGCATTTGTTTCCTCTTCCTGTTTGGCACTCTGGCTCTGACTGTACGTGCACAGTTATGTATGTGTGTCTCTTAGAGGGAGCTGCTCACCCCTGACTCCATGCTAATGAGGGGATGGCCTTTCTCTCCTAGGAAATGCATCGGCACGTCACACTGCTTCACAGATGTATTTCAAAAATAAATTATAAAATAAGTGGAGACCCCCTAGGTTTAGACCCTTATAACTGCCACTCAGCACCATGTCCTACTTGTATGTATAATGTATATTGCTTGCTATTGTATATATTAGACCACTGCACATTTCTCAGTTTATTGTTATGCATCTGTCTAAAATACATGTATTTTTTTGGAAACTGCAGCCTGGTTCTTCTCTGTTTCTCTTTAATGAAGGGCTTCTTCCTTGCTTTATGGAACTTCAGTCCTGCTTCTAGGAGCCTGATACTAACTGTCCTAGCTGTTCATCTCTGGCATTAGAAAGTCACTCCCCCCCTCTACCTGGCTGGTTTCTGGTCATTGCCAGTGTCTCCTGCTTCACCTTGTTCTTGTGTACTGATCTCTTAGAAACTTCGCGCCTAGAATCAGCCTGCCACACAGTGTAACCATCTGCCAGCAGTGCCAGGATTACACCAGGATTTAACAATGCAGATTTTTTTTTAAATATAGAGTGGTCTCTTAAATTTTCCCCCAAGACCCTGCCGAGGACAAGCGGTGTGAAAGACTGATGGATGGATGGATGGATGGATGGATGGATGGATGGATAGATGGATGGATATGTATTGTATATCATTCACTATCCTATTGCTGTTTATGGTTCTTCAATATTAAATGTTTAACTCTGCACAGAAGCACAAAAGCATTTCATTGTACTTCTACTTGTACTTGTGTTTGTATTTCTACTTGTACTTGTATATGTATTTCTACTTGTACTTGTACAAATAACAATAAAGCTCTTGAATTCTTGAATCCCAAGTAGCTCAGAACAGGGTTTGATTCTGAACAATACTGTAATCTAGGACCAGATGACCCTAAAAATGAAATACGTTTGCTTTGTTCTGTAAAAAAAAGGTACTAAATTATAATTTATTTTCCCCTGTGGTGTCATCAAATCCGTCAAAAGGGGGACTCAGGCACCTGTAAGCTGCTGTTAGTTACCGGTTGCCCGTGGCGATATTTCCATTGTTCTTCCTATCAGGACTCAGCCTACCTACACATGTCAGATGACTGGCTGTTGACTGCGGAGCAGAGGAGTGAATCCCAGCTGAATTGTATGAACCTTCACGCTGTTGTGAGCAGAGGAAATGGATACTCTTGGGGAGAAGCATGTAAGGTTGTCATTGTTGAACTGGTGTCAAAAATACCACAGTCACAGAGTACAAAAGGGTTAATATTCTTAGTCTTTAATGCCAAATACCAGGCATAACACCAGGCTGCCAGCAAAACCTATCCAGAGAGTTATTTTACTATAACTAGCTGTAACACCTGGAACCCCATACTTTCTGGGCACCTGAGCCTCCTGTCCAGGCATCTGGGCCAGAATCCTGTTGCCAAAAGGTGTTGGATGAATCACTGCTGAACATCTAGATATGAGAAAACAGCACAGAGTGATATGTCCACCTGTAGCAGCAAACACTTTTTATAAGTCAGCCTGGGCAAAGTAATTATGCATAATATGCCTACTGTTATGCAAACAATAATATACCTCTAGTTATGAACTGCAATGCATTCTGGGTAAGCCGTTTAACAAAATATTTTTATCATATGACTCTCAGAGTATATCTGCAACCCCCACTGCTGAGAATTTCACGTAATTTGCTGCTCAGCCAAGTCCGTTTTCACTACCATGTCAGCCTAAAAGTCACTAGTAAACACTGTAATTCCTTTTTTCAGGAATAGAAAACATCCATTCAGAAAATCAAGAGAGAAAATTACTGTTACAAGCAATACGGTGATCTGCCCTGCCACGTGGCTGATGGTGCACTGAGAGAAGAAAATAACCAAAAAAAAATCTGCATGGCATGTTTTAAAGACTTCCAGGTGCTTTGTTTCTATTGTTGGTATAAACAAAAGGAATACCTTATTTTCCATTCATTACTCACAGAGCCTGCACCTATTACATATTGAATATAAAAAGTGTGATTAAGATTTCTAAAAATAAAACCTGTCCATAAGCAAACTTTAAGGGGACTTTAACAGCAATTTAAGATTTGGTATGTATCTCACATGCTTTTAAAAGATACGGCTATGATGTCATTTTCCTATAAAATGCCGATTTTCCTTAGCCTTACAAAGACGTGCACCTATTTCACCCTCATCCAGAAAGGGTCCTGTGGGAAATGAAGTTCGCTCACTAATAAAGTGCTATACTTTTAGCAGGTCAGTGAGTTTCCATATGCAGGGCCATAAAGTACGCAGAGAAGCAGGTCAATGGGACCCAAGTCTTACTCATTGGCTAAGTCATGCTAATGTCATCCCCGGCGGTGAAATTCTGGTTAATTGAATTCGGCTCTTTTTCTCTTAAAAGGAAACACAGGAAAGAGGATCATGTAATTTTCCCGGCACTCAATTGCTGAAACACCTCAGCATGAAGACCTACTCCTTTGCTGGGATTCAACAATCCTGAGTAATTTACGATAAACATCAGCTCGTACTTAACGTGGCATAATAATGATGAAACACCGGAGTTGAACAGCAATGCTTATTCACTTTTTGGATATTTAAGTCATTTATCTCATTCGTCAGCTAGACAAAATGCTACACCCAAAGATTCACGCTAGAACCCACGTGGCACCCATCCATCCTCTGTCTCACACATCACAAGCTGCAGCGTGAGCCCAGCATGCTTCCTATAGGAGATGTTCGGCAAGAAGTTATCCACTTAGAAAGTTTTAACGCCCTGTGACAGCACGCCACACAAGGGCTGCTGCGTTTCATTGCTGAGGGCTACAGAGACGGGGAAGTCGCACGTTTCCAGTTTTATATTTGGCTGTCGTCATGTGTTTTGTCTGCACCTAATAAGAGTTAGTAGACGTCTGCTCCCCCCCGAGAGACTTGGAGTTAGTTACCGGCAACTCACTGAAGCAGTAAACACCATTAGCGGGCTGGACATAAACACAGGGGTTAAACAGCCAAACAGAAGTCAGCCGTACTCCTACTGTCCACTTATGTAACTATTTTTATCCAAATATCTACAACTTACAGCTGTTTCTACAATTTTTGTGCTGCATCTGCCACCTGCACTTCTTCTTGCCGACCTTGAGGAGAAACTCGGAAACATCACTGATACAAACCGCTGTCATCTCTGACCTACGCGGTCTTCACCGCGGACCACATGCTTCCCACTCGATTGTCTATTAGGATAGTCTAGTATCTGACAAGCATATGACACCCATTACATCACAAAACCCGAAGACTGCTGGCGGCCTGCATTCCAGTAGAAGTAGGAAACAAGGATGAGGAGCAGCGCCATCAAAGCCGGCGCCACACCTGTTTGTTCTTAAGGCTCCAGTTACACAGAACAGCTCAAGCCACTCAGAGTGCTCCAGGTTGTGAAGGCTATAGACTGTATTCCCAGTACTCAGACTTAATCTCCATAGTATGAGGTCCCTCTAGTATGATTCAACCTCTATAATTTTACTCCCTGTTGTGTGATTTTGATTTTTCATGGCTGTAACTGTCTGAAGTGCATTTAGGTTCCACGGCAGTAACAATGTTTCAGTTTTATTCCTTTTAAATTCATCTCCTGTATTGGTTTGTACAAAGAAAACCCATACAGATGTCACCAACATGCAGTATTCTCACTAGCAGAAACCTCTAACTTTTATTTTTATAAGCTGTTAACTTTAATTACACCTTCACTGCTTTGACAGTCTGATGTATTATGGGATTTTTGTATAAAAACCAGTTAACAGATTAAATGCTGTGGAGTGACCAGCCATTACATAATCCATATGAATGCAGATTACAGATGTAATGCTTTTATAAAAAAGGTTACAACATGTAACTAAAATTAACCAGAAGCAATGAAACTAGGACGGAGCGGTTTTTAAAGCAAATAAGTTGATTTTTCATCATTTCATCGATGACACTGGCCTGACGACGCAGCCCCAACTGCTTCAGGCCCATGTTTCTGCAGCTCCTAAGCAGCTGTATAAAACAGCGTTTGTGGCAAGTTTCGGAAAATATCTGCCACATGACGTCACCCCCGGCCCACGCCAAAAGCGGACGGACTCGCGCCCTGCGAGGGTCAGACCTTAGGCCGTGAAACACTTTTGCTGGGATGTGGCCGAGAATCCAGCTCCCAGGGTAGATTCTGCAGTTTTCCTGCTCCCCGCTTAGCAACCGCTGTGTGTCACATGACCAGGGCGAGCCAGGTGCCTTCCGCACGTCACCCCGCTTGGCCGCTAATGACCTCACAAATCTCCGTTAATTAAAAAAACACTCCGGATAACGCCATTCCCTGCTCCATTCGGGTGGGAGACAGGAATCAGGCAGACCCACAGGCGCTAGAATGCTGAAGACGACCCTAATCTGCTACGGGAGACATCGGGAGCCGCAGTGGAGAGTCATCTGCAAAATACAGACTCCATGTAGCCGCTCCTGCCAAGCACGTGTTCCTTTGGGGAAGCAGTGGGCATTTCTCCTAAACACATCAATTTCAGTGACCCTCAATCACTTCAGTAAGTGCTGTCAGACGGCGTCAGGCCCAGGAGAACAATCAGTATCACGGCAGGCTGAACCGGAGCCCAGCTGGAAGAGGAAATGGGCCATTCTGATTTACTCCAGGTCTAGTGTTACATCCGGGCCAGCATTACATGACTGTATGCTTCCAGCAGGAAATCTTTCTGATGACAAATTTTTACGTCTTTCTCTCTCAGCCCTGAGACAGGCATCAAACCATATGTTCACCCACCATTACCTATACGTAGTAAATTTTACCGAAAGCATTTCTCCCTCGGTACGCTGGGAAAAGTTTAGGAAACCGGCGATGTGGTCCCGTGGAAAAGTGGGTGTGATGGCCGACTTCACCGCCTTAGCTTCCCGCCCTTATGTACTTCCGCTTAAGCCGCTGCGTGAAGCTCCTGGCTTGCGGCTGTGAAGGCAGCATTGTTCAACCCCCTGCAGATGCAAGACCCCCCCACCCCCTCCCGACACACACACCCACCCAACCTAACCCCGGTGCCCCTATGCTCCACCCCCACCACGCAGCCAGGCGTGGAGACAGATGGACATGGCCGGTTGAGTGAAGCGCAGAGACCTTCACACCCCCCGAGCCGCGCCACGCTGACATTGATGGATCCCGTCTGCCCCTCACGCCTTATCGCGTTCTCACCACGCTACTGTAACACTCATAGAAAACCACGTCTCGGCCCAGGCCTCTAAAACGGCTCTAGCGATTTAAAAAGCTGCATCACCTCAAAGTTTTCTATAGGCTGTCCGTATACTTTAGGCAGATCTTAACATCTATCGTTGCTGCGGCGGTAGCAATCGAGCTTTGTTCAGTTAGCAGGAAGGGCGTGCGAGCAGCTTCCCAGTGCAGCGCTATTTGAACGGGGCTCGTGCTGTTAGCTTTAATTCAAACTAAGGAAAAACCTTTAAAGCTGGATAAATCCACACATCGGGATAGAAGTGGCATTTGGCTATGGTGGGGGCAGGAGCCTGTGGTGTTTGTGTGTTTAGAGTCTTCCCGGGAGGGGGGGGGGGGGTGTGTTTGTTTAGCTTTCTGTGGGGAATGCACACAACACTAGCGCTTGTCGGAGGGTGGGAGAGATGGTGCTGCTGCTGGTGGGGGGGGGGTCAGAAAGCCACCCAGGATGGGGTTTCTGCTTTTAACCCTTTGCCCATCTTTGCCTGTCAGCACCCCGGCCTGGGAGCCACCTGAGAGATTTCATGGACAAACACAAACCCGCGCCTGGAAGCACTAACCCGCTGCCCCGTATTAAAGAAGGAAAAGGTTCAGACACTTCCTTTACCTTCCGTCTGGAACGCTGTGAAATTGTGTGTGTGCCGTAACCGGAAACGGAGAAAAGGGAAGCTACATATCAGAGCTGAGCACATAGCAGGCAGACACAAAGAGCTGAGAAAGTGATGCACTGGGTATCTCACACCTCTGTTACTCACCCCTGGCACAGTCCGACAACAGAACCATCTCAAAAAGGAAGAGGAGGATCTGGAAAAATCCCATTTTGGCAGCAAAAGGCTTCTAGATTTCAGTTCTAGGGGAAAAAATAAAACAAACTGAATTACTCTGAGTGATCTGGGCTAAAGTTTGGGGACTGGAGCCTGCAATTAGCCACATAAAAGGAGTTTTACGCTAAATATCTTCAGACAGTAGCACTCACACATAGTGTGTATATTAAGGACTGAAAATGTCTGCAACTGAATATCACTAAGAATCAACTAGAATCAGTCGGAAAAATGCTAATGTTCTAAAACACCTTTATATTCATTTTGCTTCTGCTCTCATTGTCTGTATATATTAAAAAGACCCAAGAAAATTGTTATAATTTACTTTTTCTAATCAGGATAGGCAAGTGGCAGTTGAATCAAGTGCAAGTTTTTAAGTAAATCTCTTAATATATGAACATTCTGCTTTCTCTTTCACGTCTACAATAATTACCGAGCAGTTAACCAGTTATGGATTACTTTTAAATCATCCCTTTGCTTAAGTCGGCAATCAGAAAATGAACGATCATTAACCAACACTCAGCACTTCTACATTTACGGACACTTGCAAAACATCCCTCGTCTGCTATTGATGAAATTCACAGAGAAATACCCAGAACACCTCATGTATCATTGGGCTCACCTGCAGCCTGTACTAATTATTAGGGCGGTACCTTAATAAACTGCTATATGGTTGTTAATTCAATAATACGGATAATAATTTAAAAATAATAATAAAAAAATTGTCGTTACCCATCAGTTGGTAAAAGCAGACATTAAATTTAATAAGAAATTAAACGACAGTTATCAAAATGCGTTATTTTTCTAAATAAAAATCTATTTGTTTGTGTGGGTCTTGTTATGTTACTTATTATATAGCCTTTATTATTATTATTATTATTATTATTTAATTATTTATTACTGTCCGTGGCCAGCGCAATGCCTAATGCATCTTCTCTAGCGCTAAAACGATGGTGCGCAGTTAAAACTGCTTCTTAAATATAACATAATACAAACCTTTATCTTTCGCTCATAAAGTATCAGTTTTATATATGCTGTTCTGCTGAAATTTGTTGGTCCGGCTTTCCGATTTACTACTTTATCAATATAGACCAGAAATGCACGTGTCTATTTTCCCAAAAAGTTTCCTTAGTAAATTGCAGTTCCGTGAATTACGCATCAAGGCAATATCAATGCAACACTACCGCCACCAAAAGATATTTCCCGATATTTACCTGTAATTAGGCTACATAAAGACACAAAGTTATCCTCGAACTTGATTCCAAAAGAAAGTAGGTTTCCCAAGTGAAAACATTCTTGTTTTAATTCATAGGATTAAATCCGCTCCGCTTTATGGGTCCACAGGCTTCCGATCACAGAGAGTTTGACAGACGACAGTGAGTTCAGGCTTCCAGCGATCGGCTGACACTATAGAGCCGATATGGTTTTAAAGCTGCTATTTTTTAGCAGATCTTCGAAAAAGTCTGTCTGGAAATCTGCAACAGCCAAGTATGTAAAACAGATTACAGATCGCTTCTGAGAGGGGGTCCCGTCCGCGTCCTCGGAATGAACGCAAATCCAGCAACCGCCGCAAAAGTCCTCTGGCCGTGGATACGGGGCGGAAATCCGCAGGCAAACGGCTACCTGGCTGTATCCCGCTTCGCAACTGTAAATAGCAGATGAAATCGGAGTAAAATTCGTATTTAGATAACAACAGTCAAGGTATCGGACGCAGGAATACAGAGGCACTATAGAGATGGCTTGGGCTCAGCCCAGCTCGCAACTTTTAGCCAATCAGAAGAAGGCTCGCAAGTCTCGGCGTTTAACTCCTTCGGATTAAAGCGCCTCTTTGGACCGAGCGCTAAAAAGTTACTGACGTACCGAGTCGCATTTCTGTTGCATTTCAAAAACAGAGAAAAAAATGTGTGTGTATACAAACAGACACACACACACACACATATATATATAAAATTACAAAAAACATAACTACTGTTATTACTGTTATTCTTTTTATATAAATGTTGGTAGAAAGCGACTAAAAACTGATGAAACTAGAACCAGACTAATTTAGTACATTATGTCTGAGGTATAAAAACTAATGAATTCCACTCCATATTTTAAAACATTTAAACACTGTAGATTTTTTTTTTAGAGAGGGAAAAATCGCCTGACTCCGTGTTATTGAGCAAAGCTGCTCATTAGTTAATAACTTCATTTAATTTAGCAACAAACTATTCCAGGTGAGTGTCATCGAGATTACTCTACCCAGATAATCTCGCTACATATATTATATATAAGAATAATAATAATAATGTTGGCAGCAATGGTGTAGATTTAGGGTGGACGAAGGGGACGTGTCCCCACTAATATCCTCCGACCATTGAAATGTCCCCACCAATAATTTAATCCATTTAGTCATAGGTCCCCACCAATGTCCAGAGCAAATCTACGCCCTTGGTTGGCAGTGTTTTATATAAGTACTTTCCAAATAACTTGTAATTGTACAATTATTAGGAGATAGGCGGACGCAGTCGGTTGTGTTTTAAAACACTAAACATTACAAGTTGCTGGCGGTAGAATATGCAGAATCGCATGATCACCTTAAAAGTAAAAAGTACCAAATCTGTAGCGCGTAAAATCACTTCGGATTACATTTCACACAATTTGCGGAGAAGTGAGGAGAAGCCGTGCCATAGAAAGGGATCGGGCAGTGGGAGCAGAGTGCCGTCGACAGTCAGCCAGATGTCCCGAAGCGGTTGTCTTTTGCCACATTTTAACAAAACCCTAATGGACATTTTAATGAATGCGTTAGGCTGCCTTGTAAAATTGCTTGAACCGAGTTAAACTTATAAATAGGAAGGACGACAGACTTTTCGTATTGCGATTAGCCTCATTTTGAAATATCTGTTCGCTTGTTAGTGGGATTACTTTTTAGAATAGCATATTATTATATTCGACATTGGAAAAGAAATGTGTGTCGTAAAACTGCCGTGGAAATAACGTCCTAAGCAAAGAATAAACTAAAGATACTTTCTTGCAATATATGAATTGCACCCTACCTTTCATACGCTGAATTTGTCACTTTAGTATATTTGTTACAAATCGGTGCTTGGGAAATAAAAGTGTTTTATAATTAAGTTAAGGAAAAAAACATGTTCACCGAAAGAAAGATTATTAGTGGAAGCTATTCTGTGGGAAAACAAGTCTGGTGTTGTCTGGGGTTTCTAGATTTCTTCGAATTATTAAAATGTACGTAAATTGGTGGTCGGTTTTTATATTAATTCTGTTATTCTTTAATAACCCACTATTGCATGTAAAGTACTGGCTGATTGTAATGGCTCTTTCGTGCATGCTCTATTGCTTTTTAATGCATTGATAAAATCGTATACATGGAAACAATATGAAAACAAAAAGTGTATATAGGGATGTGTTATGCAATACTTTATAGAAAATTCATATGTATCAGGGGCATTGATGTTCGTAGAGAATTTAGCACAACGATGTGTTAGTTCGTATTTGGTGGTAATGTATACGGAAATAATTTGGTAAATTACACTAGTGAATGATATAGCAGAAACCAAAGGGGAGCATTATAGTTTAAGCGTTGAAAAACAATTTTTTATTACATAAATTGATATTTAAAGTAAAATTTTTATGTTGATACTTTTTTTCTCAGAGACATTGCTGTTAATGTATTCATATATAGGCTTGAAAAAACGAACAGTAAAAGAGTTACAATCACTCCAGAAGTTTAGGTTTTTTGAAGAGTGGACTCAATCGCGTTTGCATCATATGTAATTGCTTTAGATGCTTATAAATAATATAATGTAGGTCGTGGCCTGTTAAAATATGTGATTACTTTTCAGGACAAAAAATGTATAATACATTTATTGTTTTGAAAAAAATAATGATTCAACAACATTTTACAAACTGATAATATTGTAACCATTGTTCTTACATCATAAAACGGAAATAAAAAATATGAGGTTGGTTCACGGTCTCTCTCCACTTCGGACCATCCGCATCAGTATTTGTTAGCTTTATTAATTTATCCATTTACTTAGGCCTATTTGGCGATGTTTAAGACTAGCACACCTAATATTACACTGCCACCTTGTGGCCGACAGAGGAAAACTACATAAGGTTTGGAAAAGAAAAGAAACAGATAAGAATCCTGAAACCAAAGCAGCAGTAAAGAGTTTTGAAGCTACAGGAAGTTAGAGAGCAACTCGAGTGGGGAATATTAATCAGCAGGACTGTTCAGATGTTCTGTAGTAGGGTTCTTTTGAGCCAGTGACCATCACATTATAAACCCTTGTGGTTAATCACTAAACACGCTGCCTGCTTTTACTTCATCTGTGCTCGTTGGACTTTATGTTAGCAAAAAGACTTCTTACCATGTTTGACATGGTGAAAGGGAGTCTAATCCATTCACAAACTCAATCACAATGTTACAATTACCATATGGGAACACCTGTAGCCAAAGTTTGGCCTGCAGGGTCAAATCAGACATATATCCTGCTAAGAAAATGGTGGCACTCATGGATGCCACAAGGAAATGTCAACAAAGGGAATCCATCTCTTTATGCCCCGCTATGTATCTGTGTCATAGTCACCGGCCTTTTCCCCAAGAGCTATCAGCTACCAGGCAAACTGAACACTGGAGGATTACAGCAGAGCAGACAGCTGTGGAAAGATCTCGCTCATTAAGGCAGCTCTCTGAGCAGACGAGAGAGAGGGTGATGCCCCCTGCATGACAGTGCTGTGATGCTGGACCACCCATACTCCAACATGTGAAAAGACACGTGTCCCGTCACTATGGGGAATCATTGTATCAGTGCCAATAAAACAATCAGTGGGCTATGGATCAATGAGTGATTGACAGTATTAAAAAAAATTAATTCCCTATGGGTCCTGAAGATGTGCTTCACCAAATACTACCACCCTATACTACCAAACATGACTACAGAGCTTCAACTATTTAGACTTTAGATTGTATAGATGTTTAAAATGATTATACCTTTATTATATTGTATTATTACACTGTAAATTGCACCTACCCAGCATCCACTGGGAGCGGCTTATGGGTTAGTGGGGTAGGCCACTGTAGTTGCAATTGAAAGGTACCAGTTCAAATCCCATGGTCAACAGAGTGATGTCACCATTGGACCCTTCAGCAACACCCTTAACCCTCAATTGCTCCAGGGACTGCCTGACACTTTTTTCCCCAGAATGAATGTCACTTTGTATTAGCATGTATTAGTAAAATGTGTTGAACCTGTTCGGAACAAGACATAATTAGAAGACAGTTTCATGTCTGTTTTGCATTATGAAAACATTAAAATACATACAGACCAATTGGGCTATTTTCAAAGTCAACACACGCAAGTCATTTATTATCAAAATTTACATACACTCGCCAAAAGAAAAATAATCAACAGTTCACAATTATACATAAAACTCTTTCACGTGTGTTGCATATGTAAATCTTTTCAGGCACAAAGGACTTTCAGAAATGTAAAATGTCATAACAGGCCCAAAGCTTTTAAAAAATATGTTTTCCTTTACATAGTCACTATTCCTTAACTTAGTGCTGAATCATATTTACAAATTGACTACAATGATTTACAAAGATAAGACTATGGCAGCACAGCGGTCTGTCCAGCAGAGGGCAATGTGTCACACTACTGGGGCTCAGTATCATCCTGGGCCTTATACATCCAGTATAACTTCCTGAGCGATAGGAACAGATACATCCTTTTCAGCTGGTCTCAAAGATGATAAAATCTGAAGAAAATGTCCGGACAAAGACCACAGATAAATCAGATTAAAACAGACATGAGCACAGCCAAAGTTGCAGGCTCCCCAGGCAGTTTGGGGAGGCAGCAGGGGGAGGGCAGTGCCCCCCCTAGTTGCCTGAGAAGAAATTGCAATTAATTGGCAAGATCATGATCATTGCTGGCACTTTGCACCCTTGTAGAAGTGGTTTGTTGGTACCCAAGTGCAAACATTAAATTCCGCCTGTCTCCAGGTGCTGTCCGAGGCTTTCCGAGGGACGAGGCCTTGCTCTTTCAGATGTATATCGGGTGGTACTGCTTGTTAGTCAGTCGCTTCCGGCAGGTGGGGCAGGTATGAGATTCAACCAGGGAGTCCCGGAGGCATTGGCTGCAGAACAGGTGACCGCACCTGGTCGATACCACCAACTTCCCATTAGCCACAATCTACGACACAGGAGAAGGAGACCAGGCTTATGTGGAGCAAGAGACGGAGAACCGGGCTTTTCGGGAGCGGGAGACGGAGACCCGTGCTTATTGGGAGCGGGAGACGGAAGGAAGAGATGGAGACCCGGGCTTATCGGGAGCGGGAGATGGAGACCCGGGCTTTTCAGGAGCGGGAACAGGAGAACGTCAAAAATCAGATAAAAATGGATATGGCAAGTCAGTTATAGAAAAGAGAAGAAGATTACATTATAACTAGATTAAATCACTCCTGTACAGCAGCCATCATCGATAACCACTGTGCCACTTTGACAGGATGCAGCTTCTTCCTGATCACTAATAGAACACCCATGATATTCGGACACAAGTGACCCAGCACTAACAAGCAAGGGAGTCTGCACAGGCCACAACAATTGAAAACCTGCAGAAATGTCCGGAACTGCTGCACATTACAGCTGGGGCAAGTCTCTCACCTCCACGTAGGTTTCCAGGCAGATGGGACAGCTGATGGTTCCTGGTGTGGACCTACCGAAAGAGAGAGACTCATCACGCCACCTACATGCTTGCTAGCGAGCTTCAGACAGCCAGGAAGGAAGATCAAAGCAGCCCTCACTCTGCAAGGTGAAGTCAGGGCTCCATTATATAACTGTCAGCTGGACTTTAGTATGATTTGATTTGAAGCACAACATACTATTAACGAGCAGCAGAAGGTCTATGAACGTTCCCAGACAATGATTTTCAGAGACAATACAATCATGATGAGGTTTGTTTATGTTTTTGAGCAGCACTATGAAAAATGGACTCCAAGCTTCAGGAGGTGGGGTCGAGGCAGAGTCAGACCTGGCTCTGCTATTGGAGTCCAGGGCAGAGTGGAAGGCCGCTCTGCAGGGGAAAGTCATCTCGTCCTCTTCATCGCTGCTCAGCACATAGCTCTCGCTGCTAGCGCCACGGTCGCCCTGAGAACCCGAGCCTGACAGACAGACATTCATACCCAAGACTGTCTGACTGACTGCCTGACTGACTGGCAAACACAGTGTATTAATGCGTAAGGCTGACTGACTGTCAGAGAGAGACACACAGAAGACAGACATTCCAACAAAAGGCTGACTGACAGACAGAGTCAGACAATCACAGAAAGACACCCAATTTATCTTTATTATGCAGAACAACATGGAAGGAGCGCGACAAAAACTCACGTTCATCAACAAGCTGAGTTTCCAAGATCAAACGGAGGTGACGAAAAGGTTGGAAATCATAGAAAAATGACAGAAACCATCATTAGTACAGCAACTCATGATCATCAACAAGCTAAGTTTCCGAGGTCAAGCAGAGGTAACAAAAAAGGTTGGAAATCACAGAAAAATGACAAAAATCATCATTAGTATAGCACTAACAGCCACTATTACACTTTGGACATCGTGTCATCTTTTAATATGAAATCTTTTGCCTAAATGTACGTAAAATTTTAATACTCATTTAACAGCAGCGATTTAACGGCACAGCAGGCTAAAAACACAAAATCTCCACACTGACTCACACAAAGGTGAGAAGCTTGTGGAAAGGCGTACTGGATAAAGTAGGCCTGAGGGGACCACGAGCATCGAAAAATGTGATGCCTTCAACTCACCACCACCGAATCGCTAGTAGTTAGGTCCACCACAGGGGATTCGAGGGCCTCGCAGGTCAGGTCGACCACAACCGCACCTGCCCACGACCACAAAACACAATATGGTCGTATTAATAGCTCGCCGCACACAAATACTGACCAGAGGCCTAATTCAACATCCAATGGCAGACTAACAAGTTTAATAAAGACTGGAATCATCAAACTTCGATAGCAGTTTGCATCAGCCCTGCACAGGTTTTAAACAGGGAGGCGGCAGGGCACCCTAATTCCACAATAATATATGTGGCCGTCATGTGACATTCAAACATCATTAAAAGTATATATATATATATATATGTGTGTGTGTATATATATATGTGTGTGTATATATATATATATATATATATATATATATATATATATCGGGTCCCCAACTCCAGTCCTAGTTTGCTGGATGGCGAAGAGGCCTTTAACGTACTGTTATGTCTGCTAGCCTCAGGGCCGGTCTGGGAGGCCGTGTTTGTGCCCCGACTCCTTTTGGTGGCTCGCCGGGACCCAGAAAAATTGGCACGCCTCTTCCTCTGCACCTGGGGGAGGAGGATGGATGGAAACCAGGGGTCAAACCTTCATATATACGGCCCTAATCATAATTATGGATACCTCAGTAATATAATAAATTCTCACTGGTCCCACAACGGAGCAGAAGCAGGGGCTGGAGGACAGATGGATGAATGAGTGCTGGTTACAGATCCTTTTTTTTGTTTTTGAGAAATGAAAACCATTGGTTACCAGTTGTGGCTGTTAGAGGTGGCGATTGTGTGAAAAAATAAAACCAATAAACAGGAAGTTTCTATCTGGGTCATGAAACAGCCATAAACAAGACAATGCTTTACAAATAAGCTTGCTTAGTAGCTGTTTTGTACCTCTCATTTCACATGATCTTCACCCTGCCTTCCCCAAGTCCCACAGACCATGAATATATGCACCCTAGATATTACAACACCTCAGATCAAGCCTGCTTTTTGCACAGCTCCTGTAAGCAGGTGCCGTGTAACTCAGACTGTTAGTGGTCTGTCACTATGTCCCGAAAGTTACTGGTTTGAATCAAGTGGCCAACAGAAGAATATCAATGTTGGGCCACTGACCCAATTGAGCCTGGGTCATAAAACAGCCATAAACAAGACAATGCTTCATAGAAAAAAGCTGCACTCTGATCCTCATGTTTAACTTACTTTCAACCATCGTGTTCGCAAAAGAAATAAATCTACACAAAAAATCCAAAAACTCACAGTGTTCATGTTGTCTGGAAGAGCCGCCAAAGCCACTATTTCTGTGTGACACAAACGCTATGGATGAATGAGGAGGCTCCCTGTGGAATAAAACAAACATCCAACAAAGATTACATTCGCACATCATCGGCAGGATTTCTGGATCATGCAGACACAACAGCCTCCTCATAAATACATTTTTGTTAATCATGGCTCTGTTTTCAGAACATTGATCATCATATATTTGTTAATAAATATTAATACTTAAGTGAACATAAATAATATTTTAACAGTATATCACATGGTGTACAAAACCATGTCTTTTTGACAGAAGTAGCATAGAGGTGACTAAAAATCTATTGACAACAAAAAAAAGACTAGAGACATTTACACATTCATATAGCAGCTGCTTTTGCTCAACGTGATCTTGAATCTACACCACAAAATACAGAATCAGTAATAATTATTTTATATTATACCATTTCACATAATTGTACCAGTCAAAGCTACTTAATAAAATATAACGATAAAGAAAACGAAGATTTCCTTATATTCTTTATTGGGCAAATGTTAATTATCAAAAATAATGCCTCGAAGTAGCCAAAACATGTCTCGAATCTCTGATACGAATTCGTTAATTGTTTAACACCTTACATTTTTAATTCGTGTACTGTTCAACATTTAAAAACCCTGCCATTAATCCGGCGCCTATATCTCCCTGTAACCCTTACTGCTATTGATTTACTGTCATTTACCTAGCTATATGAGAGCATCATAACTGTATGTGTGTCATAACTGTAGCCGAGTTTCTGGATCTCCAGGTGTCCAAATAACGCCGGGTTTGTTCGGACCCTTTACCCAGCTGACGTCGTGGTGAAAGCGGGTAAGGATCACCACATTCTTGACCATGGTAACTGGTAACGGTTGCATCACTTACCTTTCTAATATATCGTTCTAATTCATCGTTCGCATTTTATTTATAAACGACACTTCAGCTGACAATCTAGTTAAAATCGTCTCTTGGTGTCATCCGTCCACCAATCTCGGCCTTCAGCTGGACCGTGTGCTTACATACGGTACAGTGACATTCTTGGTGCAGCGCTAGCCCCAACAACAACTGTGCGTGTACCTTTTACCCTAAAATCAAATTGCTCGCATCAGTGTATATACCTTTTTTTCGTGGAGACTTCCTCACCAAGACCCGGCTATTACTCAGCAGGTATACTACACCCAGCCCGCATCGCGCAAACTGACCCCTAGCTTTAACGATCAGAAACTGACAGTCACTGGCGGACGTTACTGATAACCGCACCACTTCCGGTTCGAAGTTTTCAAAGTAAAAGCTTAAAAATAAATAGTGGCGCAATATCTTTCGCCTAATATTAAATTAACATTATGAAATAACATCTTTTATTTTTAGCGTGATTCGCTGTACGTCGACAGTCTTTTGTGTTTGTGAGACGATTTGTAAACTCTAATAACAACCAGAAAATATTACTTTTACTCTGTCGGCATCCACTGTGACCCGGAAATAGTTGCCATACCCTTCAAATATTAGTACCGTGATGCTACAAACCCAGCAAACTATCCGCAAACGCTCATTTGATCGATCTGACACTTGTTTCAGTTTAAGCTGTTACTGGAATGTATCTAAGTAGATGTGATGCTGGCACAATCTTTTTGTGTGTTATGCATGTGCGTTTTACGTATATAAGACGTGTACATTTAGTGTTTGTGGTATAGTGTTCTGCAACCAGAAAAAAACGACCAGTCATTATAGAAATGTAAATTATTTTCTGTTGTTGTTCTACAGTTTCGATTATTATGTTTAAAACTTATTTCCATACACAATTGACTTTTTTGTGAACTGAAAGAAAGCATAAATCCCAGGTGTACTTATATTGGGAAAGTGAAGTATTTATATCTGACATTAATTAAGTTATTTAAGGCTAGAAATAAATAATGAATCAGTTTCATTTTCTCATGCTTCTCCAGAATTAGCACTAAAAATGCTCCACAATTATTCTCCCACTCAACAGTGCTTTAAGTCCCTAAGTGGAAAAGGGTGCCGAAGTACCTTCTATGCCACCCCATAACAGTGTCCCATAGGTAGTGTTGGCGAGTAACTATAGATACATGTAACGGCGTTACGTAATTTAATTACAAAAAATTAGTGCTGTCAAGCGATTAAAATTTTTGATCTAATTAATTACATGGTGTGGCGATTAATTAATCTAATTAATCGCATTTA
>JAODKM010000016.1:16297402-16308343 GCA_026780845.1 Petrocephalus sullivani | reverse complement strand
CGGACAACTTAGCTCCTGGGATCACTGGAACACGCAAACCCCTCCACCACGATAAGGTGTCGGCTCTAGGAGGGGCATGTATTTGTCATTATTTTGAGATAACTAAGTCAAAATTTAGAGTTATTAAGTCATTATTTTGAGATAACTAAGTCGAAATTTTGAGTTATTAAGTCATTAGTTTGAGATATTAAGTCATTATTTTGAGATAACTAAGTCGAAATTTCGAGTTATTAAGTCATTATTTTGAGATATTAAGTTGGAATTTCGAGTTATTAAGTCATTATTTTGAGATAACTAAGTCGAAATTTCGAGTTATTAAGTCATTATTTTGACTTTTAAGTTAATATTTTTTTATCACGCTGGCGGAAACGGGCTTCCGTAGGAAACAAATATCAAAAACACATGTAGTTTTTTTGTTTTTTTCATTTTTCGTTTTAGTGAGAAAAACGAATGAATGAATGGTACACGGATTCTACTCTTATGAACAGATTTGTTTTTACTGTACTTTGAGAGTATCCTGTCTACAATAGAGCTGGGCGATTCATGACTCACCTGGGTGAATAACCCGGATCCGTTAAATAACTCATGAGTCACGAATCTGAGGTCTCCATTAACCCAAATCCATCGAGTCCTAACTACACCATGACTAAACTATAAACTATAAACCCCATCATGTACATACGGCGTATAATAATTATTAACTCATTACTAGATCAGTACAGCCACAGTAGCAAGTATAGCTGCTAAAATTTCAGACGCACCCGGATCGCACACAGCCATGAGTGAATTAGCTCCTCCTCCAGCCGGAATCCTGCCGCCGGTTCGGAACCGCGCACTCGGATCACACACAGCCATGAGTGAATTAGCTCCCTCTACAGCCGGAATCATGCAGCCGGTTCTTCACTGCTCAGTCGACCGGGTTAGCGCACCCAGATCGCACACAGCCATGAGTGACTCCGCCGGTTAGCTCCCTCTACAGCCGGAATCGTAGAGCCAGTTCGGAGCCGCGCACCCGGATCGCACACAGCCATGAGTGAATCCGCCGGATCCGAGTCTGAACCGCGCACCCGGATCAGTTTAGTGAGTGACTCAGAGGGAGCCGAATCCTAAAAACGAACCGAGTATTACAGCTCTAGTTTACAATATCAATATGAAGAGCTCAACATGAACATCCGCAAAACAACTTACATCATGCATTAAGTGAAGGTCACTTGATTCCACTGTGTTGTATTATGCACTGTTGGCATTCATAGTGTTTATGCAGAGTAATTTACATGGTTCTCAGACGTTAGGTGCATTTGCTGAATTTGACGTGGCACACTCATCCATACGCAGCATACAAAAAAATTATAGGTATTTAAGATCAGAATAAGAAAATGATCATGCATGAGGCCCAGCAATTTTATTTAGTTGCCTGTGGGATAAGATGGTTTAACATTGTGTGATTAGGATTGTAATAGAATAGAATAGAATAGAGTAGAATACTTTATTACAGACTCGAAGTCCAGCAAACAATGACAACACTATGCACATTAAATACACCATTTAAAATAAAAGACACTATATATTTCATTACATGCATAATGCATAATTATGTAATTATATATTGTAGGATTAAATCGCTGTATACCTGAATTTTTTTCTAAACTGGGCACATTTTCTTATCCATTTGTGTTACATTATTAAATCCCCCAACACTGTCAAACAAAAGTTATGATTAAACAAATTCACTTTGGTGGCATGCACACTGGTTTAATATTATTCTTAACAACTTCACACAAACCAAATACAAAATGCAACAATATGTCTGTGAAACTATGTATTTACGGTGTTATGAATGAATTATGGCTTATTTGGTAGCATTTCATACTGTAACTGATTTCACAATTTGCATTAGTGCTGTACAAAATCAGAGGTATGCTATTTGATAGATTTCCCCTCCAGAAGTCAACCCACCCCCACCCCCCCCCATCTTATATTTCTGAGTGGTAGCCTGCCTAGCTCACAAACTAGAATCAAGGCGCCCACTCCGGCAAGGTCACTTGACCCACAAAGTGACTTGATATTATTGATGAGATATGCAAATAGAAAACCGATCATGCAAATATTTTTTCTTTTCCTTTTGGGAGGGCGCCTCGTGCCATTCCTGGCAAGATGCCACCTTGAGTGGCTGTCCCTGTCGCCTGCATCTAAGCCCGCCAATGTCCACATGCATTTTTCACGATGAAATTTTGGCAAAGCTTGATATATGAGGCCCCACGTCTCCCATTGACCCTATCGGTCAAGGATCCAGTCCAAAACAGAATTTGCTATGAAGAAAAGATCCTGCTAAGCAACGGAAATTAACAATGAATGTATAGAAATTAACAGTTGATTCAAAAACAAGGATGTGAGCTTAGACTCATGTGCATAAGTAATCAGAATCAGAAAAAAAACTTTATTGATTCCATAAGGGAAATTGCTTATGTTACATCTGCACAGACAGACACACACCGTTTGACACGACAGACCCTATACAGTATACATAGCATACATTATACTAAACAGTTTTCAGGGCTCGAAATTGACCATTTTGGTTGCATATGCTCCCGAAATTTCATCTATGCGACCTCAAAATATATTTGGGAGCATTAATTGGTGCGAATGCATGTAACTGTTGTCGTGCGACCTGTTTTAAATCCTCTAAAAAACGTTAACAGTATATGTGTTCTGTGTGCTGAATGCTGATACGGTGACCGTTCTGCTGTTGAGATTTTAGATTGGTTAATAATAGCTGTCAATCACTCAGCCAGGTGACGGCGCTAACTACAGCGGGGAAATGTAAATGTAAAGAGGTGAACAAGAGGGAAAATGAAAAGAACACTGACCTATTTTTTTTGCAAACTACTTAAAGTTACAAATAATGGTGCTGGTGATAGTGATCATGTGGTGAATGTTGATTCACCAGCCGAAAAGAATGCGTACAGTTTTCGGAGAGAATGGTTGAAAGACTTCGAGTGGCTCCGCTATGAAAATGGCTTTGTGCACTACATTCACTGTAAAACCTGTGGGACGGAGTTTGCAGGTAACACAGCGTTTACCACTGAATCTACGCACTTTAAGCACGAGAGCTTGGTCAAACACGGTGAGAGTGCCAAACACAAGAAATGCAGGGACAAGTGTGTGGCAAAAAGTTCACTATCATCAGGTTCGATCGTTAAGGCTTTTAATCGTCAGGATACTGCCAGCTGTTCCGCGCAGTTGGCAGAACTGAAGGTAAAATTTAACACCGCATATACTATCTCCAAAGAAGAGCTGGCCTTCACTAAATTTAAACCCATGTTTCAGCTAATGAAAAAGAACGGTATTGCAATTAACATGACATATGCCAATGACAAGTCATGTGCCAATATCATTGGCGTAATAGCAGATACCATCCGTGAGAACACTGCAGTTAAAGTATCATCAGCCCAGTACATCTCATTCATGATCAATGGAGACACTGACCTGTCCCACAACCATCCTCGTCGGGCTTGTTGAGGTGGAACATGATGGTAAGTTGTTTCTTCTTATTATTTTTTTCTAATTAATGAATGAATAGCCTATAGCCCAGGGTGTCAAAGTCAAGGCCCGCAGGCCAGATCCGGCCCGCAAATTAATTATCTATGGCCTACGGGATGATATTTGATTATGGATTATGGATTGATTATGGCCACAGCCGCCTGCTGCTGTTTTGCACACACCAATACTCCATTCCCCACAATGCAACGGTAGCCCGCGAACTCACTGCAGCACCGCAAGTGGGCCTCGGCTTCATTATTCATCAGTATTCAGGGCAGATGTCAACTTTCAGCAACCCCCCTCCCCAATAATGGCTAAACGGAAGGTGGACGGTGAGAACAGGGGGTTTCAAGCCAGGTGGGAGGCAGAGTACATGTTCACGGAAATAAAAGGCAAACCTGTGTGTCTTCTGTGTGGAGAAAGTGTGGCTGTAATGAAAGAATATAATCTAAGAAGGCACTATGAATCGAAACATAAAGATAAAGACAAGAATATGGACACGGAACAAAGGCTACAGAAGGTGGAAGAATTAAAACGAGGTCTTAAGTCCCAGCAGGCTCTGTTCACAAAACCCACACAAAGCGAGGCTGCTGTCAAGGCTAGTTTTATTGTGGCACAAGAAGTTGCAAAATCAGCCCAGCCATTTACAGAGGGAAAGTTTATCAAAAACTGTATGCTTAAAGTTAGTGACGCGGTGTGTCCAGACAAAAGGAAGCTATTTGCAAACGTGAGCCTGAGCAGAAACACCATTGCCGAACGTGTAGACCAGCTTTCCACCAATCTAAAAGAACGGCTTGTGGAAAAGGGAAAAGATTTCGTTGCATATTCCCTTGCTGTGGATGAGTGAATGCTCAGCTGTCAATTTTCATTCGTGGAGTGGACTCCAGCCTGAGCATAACAGAAGAGTTTTTGGCATTACGTCCTATGCATGGCACAACTACAGGACAAGATCTGTATGAAGAGGTATCCAGATGTGTGAATGAGATGGGGCTGCATTGGGGAAAACTCGTGGGATTGACAACAGACGGAGCACCCGCGATGTGTGGACACAGGAGTGGATTGGTGGCAAGAATACGTGAGAGGATGCGGGACGAAAACGTCACAGGTGAGCTGACAGCTTATCACTGCGTAATACACCAGGAGTCATTATGTGGCAAAGCCTTGAAAATGGAACATGTACTGAGCATCATAACGCATGCAGTTAACTTCATTAGAGGCAAAGGTTTAAATCACCGCCAGTTCAAGGCATTTCTGGACGAGTTAGATACAGAGTATGGTGACTTGCCCTATCACACAAATGTGCGGTGGCTAAACCAGGGAAAGGTGTTGCAAAGATGCTTCGAGCTTCATGAGGAGATCTGTCTGTTCATGGAAAGCAAAGGGAAAGACACAACAGAGCTCCGAGATGAAACATTTGTGTGTGAAACGGCGTTTCTGTGCGACATCACAAGCCATCTGAATGTGCTGAACCTGCAGCTGCAGGGACGGGGCGTGTCATCTCTGATATGTACAGTACAGTGAAGGCGTTTAAAACCAAGCTGAGTCTGTGGGAAACGCAGATGCAGAAAGAAAACTTGAGCCACTTTCCCAGCTGCCAGACCATGAAAGAGAAGCTCTCTACTGCTGTGTTCCCGAGTGCACAGTTTGCTGATAAACTCAACATACTTGCCGCCTACTTCCGATGCCGATTTGCTGACTTTGAAGCTCAAAAAAGCAAGTTTGAACTGCTCGCCAATCCTTTTGGAGTTGACGTGGAAAGCGCACCACCAAACCTCCAAATGGAGTTGATTGAGCTCCAGTGCAATGACACACTGAGGGAAAAATATGAGAGAGTGGGTGCTGCTGAGTTTGCACGTTTCATCCCCGACACATTCCCTCAGCTGCGCACCCAAGCTGCTCAGACGCACTCTATGTTTGGCAGCACATACCTGTGTGAACAAATGTTCTCTTTGATGAAGCTAAACAAAACATCACTCAGGAACTGTCTTACTGATAAGCACCTTGGCTCAATCCTGAGGATTTCCTCAGCTCAGAGCCTGACCCCGGACATTGATGAATTTGTACAAAAGATGAGACACCACCAAGTATCAGGCTCAGTCTCAGACAAGTGAGCATCAAAGAGCATTAACGTATTTTTAGTTTATAATTCAGTTAAATTTTTACAGTTGTTTCTACAAGACGTGATTTTTCTTTGAAGGAAGTATTGTTTTGTCTCTGTGCTATAGATTTTTGTATTTTATTTATTTATATTTATTTTTCAGTTAATGGACTCAGGGAAAATTGCAAATAAGAGCCATGAGAAAGAATACAACTGATTTTATTTATTTATTTTTTATTTTCTCATTTTACTATTCGAAAGCAGTAATTGGTAGGATCATAGTGCAGCACAATATTGCATTTTCAGTTTATAATGCATGCAGTTTCATTTATGCATTCATCTTGATATTAAGGAACATATTTTATTTTTGAAGGACATTTACTTGTTTGCTGTTTGCCTGTTGAAAAATGTTTTCACTTGAAATTAGTGACAGAGCCATACATGTTGGATTATTCATTTAATCATTAAATAAAATACAGTACACTGTGTTAGGTCTTGGTTCAATAGGTTACGTGCAATCATTTTAATACATTTTAATAAACATTGAACCAGTCCGGCCCTCGGTGTCACGCCCCCCCCTCGTGCAACCGCTCGTTCGTCAGGGGGAACAAGCCGCACCTGAGCCTGACCCCTTTTAAGGCTCCCCCGGGCGAGGTATTGTCCGTCCGTCTTGTTGCCGTCACTCGTCTGTGTTTGCTTGCTGTCCCCCTAGGGAGTCTGAATGGGTCCCGCGAGTCCTCGGAGGCCAACCGAGGACCTGGACCCGCTGCACTGTCTCATACTGCTTGTGCTCACGTTCCGGGTTGCCGTTTTCTGTTGGCGCCAAACCTGCCTGCTATGCGACACATCCCCTCCTGAGTTTCGGAGCGCCCGGCTCCGTTGCGCCCGCTCTGCTTGAGCTACTTCTAAGTTCTATTGAATAAAGCCCCAGACGGGACATTGAAGCACCTGACGTGTCTCCCGCTCTTGTGTCCCGCGGTAGAGAATGACACTCGGCTTGTAGCAAATTTGGTTTTTTGGCTCTCTAATGTATTTGACTTTGATATCCCTGCTATAGCCTATTTGGTATTACATAGTTTATATAATACTATAAAATGGCAGTTTATTGCTTAGTACTATATTAATTTCACTCAAAAATTGCATTTAGTGTCTTACTGAATGTTTGTTGGTTTTTACATTATAAATGGATTTCTTTGTTAAAGTGTTAATGATGTTAGACCCATTTAAACATGTATTTAACTAGTGGGAAATATTTTAGGAATCTATGTAGCCTCTAAGTCAGCATTTGCTGGTCTTGGGGAGTCATGCCACAACTGGATGCAGAAGACAGTGGCTATGGGAGCTGATGGAGCAGCTGTGAATCTTGGGAAGAAGGGAGGTGTATCAGTGAAACTCCAAGGGGAGGCAGGGAAGCACATCATCCCAATTCACTGCATGCCTCATAGGTGAGCTGATAATGGTCATTAACTCACAGGTTAACAAAAAACTAAGGCTCTCTTGATAGCAAGCTAAATTTTCAGATTTATACTCTATTTGCACATTATTTTAGATTGGAGCTTGCCCTACTCTCTGCTCAGAAGGATTCACCTTGGGTAGGCAATGTGTACATTGTACCTATCACTTCAACTCTAAATCCAGAAGGGAATTAAAATGCCTTGGAGTCGAACTGGGTGTATCGGTGAACAATCCAAGTGGTGTCAAGGACACAAGATGGTTGCCACGGGTCCAGGGCATTGGATGTGCTCCTGAAGCAAGAGAAGAAGGAGGGGACCCTGGAAGATTCTGGGCAGTACACAGCTGTATATGCTCATATGGACCACCTGGCTGCATCATCAACAAATGCTGATATAGCTGGCAGAGCAAAACATGTCAGTGTAAAGTATGGGTAGAAATGATCATGGCCTTTGAAACTGTGGAACTTTACCTGCTCTGTCATACCTATATAAATAATTATCTGTCTTACATGTATAGATATTGCTCATGTAAAGTGAGGAAAGGGAAGGTATAAATTTATTGTTTTCTTCTTTGTAGATCAAGGAGACAATGGAGGATGGCTCATTTCTGGCTTTCTGCCATCAGTAAATAAAGCTTGTTACTGCAAAGGAATGATGTGATCCTCCCCCAGCTTTGCCTTGTGATGAAACAATCAATTAAACCATTATTTGAGATCTCAGTTCTTTGACATGTTAAGACTACAACAAAGTTATGTTTAAATAGAATCACATTTATCAGGCAGTCTGCAGCTTGAGGAACCTGATCCTCAACATTGAGGCAATGGCTGTGAGGCCATGTCCAGGTGGAAAGCTGGCTTCCTTTCATGCAGCCATGAAAACGCAGAGATATGCTAGGGAGCAGGAGCAGGAAATGCAGCCTCAGTTTGTTTTGGGTACAACCTTTATAAAAGTTTTTCAAGCGTTCAATTGAACATTCAGTTGATGGTCATACAGGAAAGTGTTACTGATCATTTTAACTTATGTCATGTAGGTAGGTGTCTTGTGCAGACAGGATATTGAACTGTAATGTTTTTAGTGTAGTGTAGTGAAATTATATATGGAATTAACAGCATTTAGAATCATTTAATTAATTTGCAATGTATACTATTCATTTTAATTTGTCAAGGGAGTTCCTTTGAGGAAAGGAGAGGCAGAGAATATGGCTTAGGATGGACCAATCAGTCAGACTGCTCCCAGAAGCAGATAGAGACCACCGTTGCTGCAATAGTTAAACAGCTTTGTCTTCGATTTAGCAGCCTGCTTTGTATGTCATTAATCAGGATGTGTAACAGAATATGTACATGGCATACTTTTGATAACCTACACTAAAATAATTAAATGATCATAAAACTAATTATTTAAAAAAATATTAAAATGTCATTTAAAAATATTTGACCCTGGACCATAAATAAGCTTTCCGTTGATGTTTGGTTTGTTAGGACAGGAAAATATTTGGAGATACAGCTATATGATATCTGGAATCTGAGGATGCAAAAAAATACCAAAACTTTGAGAAAATTACCTTTAAAGTTGTAAAAATAAAGTTCTTAACAGTGCATATGACTAATCAAAAAATTAAGTTTTGATATATTTACAGTAGGAATTTTACAATATATATATTCATGGAACATGATCTTTACTTAGTATTCTAATGATTTTTGGCATAAAACAAGAATCAATCATTTTGACCCATACAATGTATTTTGGCTGTTGCTACAAATATACCCCAGCGACTTAAGACTGGTTTTGTGGTCTAGAGTCACATTTTATTACAGAAATGTCTTTTTATTGCTTTTTTTTAGGTCAGGAGGAACATGGAACAGACACTGCAGCAACCAAAGCGGTCAAATGTTTTCACATGATCAATCATGATGTTTGGCCAGAGACAGCAGAGGAGTTGGTTGATTATGGAAAAGAGGAGGTCACTTTCCTGTTGGACCATATTCAAGATGTACTGGAAAGGTAATTCATTGTTAATATTCAAAATACAGACTTCTGATTGTTTGTGTTAAAAGCTTTAACATTAAAAAACCAACCAGATACAGTTGGATTGTATTATATTAAAGAACGGCTGTGACTTTGCCCTTACCGTGGAGGAGTTCCAGACCTTGAAAACCCTAGTGTTCATGTCTTTTAAAGACAAGAGCTACCAAGGGTTATGGGAAGTCCTTCTGGCCAAGGAACCCTATTCCTCAGATTTACAGGTAGGCTAAGTAAATTAATATCACAGTAGTAAAATTATCAATGTATTTTAGGCTAATGGATATTGCCCAAAACACACTACAATAAGGAATTTTTAGTTTCACTGGAAAAAGTTAATGGTTCATAATGGTATTTAATACAAACCATTAGAATTTCTGTGATGGTTTGTATATTAGGCTTTTATTGTGTTTTTTTTAGCAAGGTAAGCTTAGCAAGCATCATAAGCAAGAAGGCTAACAAACCTAAGAGTTAACGATATACCACTAATTAACATAATGACATGAATACCTTAATCATACAGAGAGAACATTGTTGCATACCTTTATCTTTTGCCCGTTTCTCCTCATCTTCTTTTCTTTTTTTTCCTAAATTGGGCACCTGACAGCTTTGGCCTTTTTCTCTCCATCGCTGTGTTTACTTTGTAATGGACGATTCGACAATCAACAGATTTCCCATCCCCCAACGCTGTCACTCACGACAAAAAGTCAAGACTAAACCAATTCACCTCCACATCATAATCATTTTTATTACCTGTCTGTATTGGTCTGTGTTTATAATATTTTGAATGAAATGTGCGTTATTTGTAAGAAAGTCAGGTGTCACTGACATAATTGAGGCCAGGG
The DNA here is from genome assembly GCA_026780845.1 of Petrocephalus sullivani. Classification (NCBI taxonomy): domain Eukaryota; kingdom Metazoa; phylum Chordata; class Actinopteri; order Osteoglossiformes; family Mormyridae; genus Petrocephalus; species Petrocephalus sullivani. Next base: position 16,298,387 of record JAODKM010000016.1, on the reverse strand, counting down.
GCGCCGCCAGGGGGGGAAAGATTAGAACGATTCTAGGGGCCCAGCACTGACATGGGGCCCTGTTAGGGGCTAATAATATTATCTTAATAATGTTGCCCTGTTTAGGCTTTTGAAATAAAATATAAAACTTCATCTGTTACAATAAGCAAATTAAACATGGTTGTCGTTTCCTATAACATTTTTCTTGAATTCTTTATCATATTGTCATTTACCCCTCATTTACTTATTGAGGAATGGTACGGTCTGATTCTCGCAGAGCGGGACCTGTGAAATGCGTATGCTCAGAAAATGATCAGCTGTTCTATTCTATATAACGTGAGTGTAACCGCTGCACGCAGGTGTAGGCTACACATGAACAGTCGCTACTGATGGTGATAGTGACAGTAAATATGAAGTCCGGCTACCAGAAAGCTGAGAGGGAGAAAAAGGGCAGACAACTGGTGACTCAGTTTTTCGCAAAGAAAGGTAGGCTTATTAGCTGGCAAGTCACTGAGATGATCCCCTCTCCTCCCCGCTCGCTCAGCTTCTGTGCGGCTCCTTCAGCAGCAGGGGCGGCACAGGTATCATAGATAATAGAAAACCGCTTAGCGGCACAGACTATAATTTTTCCCTCCAAATTCGCGTGCCGCCCCGTTTGCCCATGCCTAAAACCGCCACTGTGAACATGGTGGTTTATGCAAATGAAGTGGGTAGGGCTCGGCAATTAATCGAAATATAATCAAAATCGACATTCAGAACCTCTGATCGACGTAATCTTTCCTATGTCTGTTATTTTCTTTTTAATTCTGTTAAAACTTAGAGACCCCAATACTTTCCCCAGTGTGTGTTCAAATGCTGTCTCCTTAAGAACTTACTACCGCGTGTGCCGTCACGTGACTCCGGCCCGTCCAACCTGCGACGGGAGCAGATCAGTGTTGCCAAGTCCGCTTATTATAAGCGACTTTGGGCTTGTTTTTTTGTAAAGTCGCTTACAAATATTGATAGT